>JAPYZK010001818.1:0-20659 GCA_030522785.1 Platygaster equestris | reverse complement strand
TTCTCGAAAATAAAATCCGTCAATATATGTCGAATGAAATTGACAAACTTTCTTTCGTCAAATGTATGGCTTATAAATATAGACCATTTAAATGAAAATGAATAAAATAAAATTGGCCAACATTTGAAATTTTTTTTTTTTTTTCTAAGATTAATTACCTAAAAAGCGCAACTCGGTCAAGGGATCAAGTGTACCCTTTTTACCTGGGCTTCTCGAAGCGCAACTCGGAATTTTTTTTTGGCCATTTTCCCTCAAAAAGCGAAACTCAGTATCAACCATCAAAACCAATACGAAAAGACGATAAAACAATTAAAATGTATGAAAATTATTTTTTACAGTGAGATGAACTGGATCACAATTTTTTTAAATTTTTGATTGTAGCTGTAAATTTAGAAGTTATACTTTCCACAAAAATCGAACAAATTAAATGAAGTAAAAATTAAATTACTTCAGGAAATCAGATTTTTCACTCAGTCAGTAATTTATACGATAACAAGAATGAATATATCGGTAATATGTAATTTACGATAACATTAGAAATTTTTGCGAATTTTACGTTTTTCATGTTCTCAATACTGAAAAATCGACGGACTTGAAGTTTTTATAAATTTTTTGCTAAAAAATCCTGCACTGTATTTAATTTCAAAATTCATTCAATATTATAACATATAGCGATGAATTGAGAGAATAATTTCAAAAAAGACTTAAAAAATCATGAAAAATAATATATCACGTAACTAGAACGGAAAATATTTTTACGAGTGCGATTTTGTATACCGAGGCGAAGCCGAGGGTGACAATCACACGAGTCAAAAAACCGTTTTATACTATTTATATGAACTATTTCATACGTCAAAGGGAAATAAACGCTGTTTTTCCAAAATCTATAACGATAATTAATAAACACTAGTGATTCTAGTTTTTATAAAAACCTTCTAAAAAATTTTTATAAAAATTTGTAGAAGGTTGGTTTTAGAAAAGTTTTATGAAATTAACATTTTTTATAAAGTGGATTTATAAAAGTTGTAAAAAAAATTTTTTTTCTACAAATTTTTTTACACATTTTTGAAAACGCGCAAAAATTTTTCTAACCTTTTTTGGATCATTTTGCTAATGTATATTCCATTTTTCATTAATTTATGAGGCTTCAGATCAAATTTCGTTTCGAACGAAATTTAACAAGTTTTTGGAGGCAACGGGATTTGAATTTGCGAGACCTTTGCATCAGAAATCCGATAGTCAACTTTCTTGTCCATCAAATCTATGTCAATTTGGATGCTATTTTTCAATTTGAGTTAGAGAATTTTTAAATCCTATAAAATCATATGTTTTTATGTTCTATAATTGCTAAAAAACGTTACGAACATGATTTTGTATTCCTTTGGGTAATAAAAACGAATCAAATATTACTATAAGAGAAGTTCCTTATATCAGGAAAGTTCTTTTTATAAAAATATGGAACTTTTTATAAAAATCGCGAAGTTTTCATAATAATAAAGGTTTTATAAGAAAATTTGGAAGCTTTTAATTGTTTTCATAAAAAAAAGATGAATTGTATGAGAAATTTGAAAGATTTTATAAAAAAATTTTTTTTCAAGTTTTTATAAAACCACTTTACAAAAATCGAAAATTGTACATAACTTTTATAAAATCGACCTCATAAAAAAACGAATTTCCATAATTAATTCAATGATTTTATAAAAATTTTGCCCGTTTTTATGAAAAACTACAATCACTAGGGTCATTCCTTTTCCTCCCTAGACGCATATTCCAGACACAAGGGAGTATTCTTGAGAATCGGCAATGAAAGAAAAAAATACTCGAGTCGTAACCCAACGACAATGGCCACATAAAAAGATGAATCATAACACGTAAACTGCAGGTCCCCTTATCCCTCGTTAGCCTCGCCCTTCATTTAGCCTTGCTACTTTCCGCCAATAAAAACGCAATTTCCCATTGAGCGGCGATTCATTCAAAGCCCGAAAAGCCGCTTTTTCTCCTCATCGGACATTAAAAAACCAAGTTCAATTTACCAGAAAACTTGGGAAAAAAATTACATAAAAATCGAAAGTAAAAAGCAGCAGCAATTACGAAATAAGATCAAAAAAACACCTAGACCACAAAAAAAAATTTTCCCGGTTGACAATCTAGTATTTCCAGAAATTACAGAAAATTGACAAGAAATACCAAGTATGTCAAAAAAAAAAAATTATAAATTTCTGAAAAAATAATAATTGACAATCGGGTATTTTCCGCTGGTGTCATTGTGCACTTGTTGGGAGGGGTGGAAAGTGCATTTTTCGATACAGGTGAAAGGAAAAGTAATGAAAATCACATTACCGAGTAAAAGTAAACGATGCGTAGCCCGGTAAATTATTTTATCCCGCTGCAATTGGCGAGTGATTTGGTCGGATCTTCTTTTTTGATCCTTGCTGTCGTCTTGGTTGGCCTTGCCTGACGACCCAAAGCACCCCATACTGAAAATTATAAATAATGACGATGGTACATTATAATGTTTTTGCGAAAAACTTTTTTTTTCGTTTTTTACACGAAAAAGCAAAAACACCTTCATTTGTAGCGAAATAATCACTGTCCCCTAGTGATTCTAGTTTTTATAAAAATTTGTATAATGTCGGCTTTATGAAAGTTTTATAAAATTTGCATTTTTTATAAAGTGGATTTATAAAAGTTTTATGAAAAAAAGTTTTGCTCTATATTTTTAAAGATATGCAAAAATTTTGCTAACCTTTTTTGGATCATTTTGCTAATGTATGTAACAATTTTCATCAGTTTATGAGGCTCTAGGTCAAATTTTGTTTCGAAAGAAATGTAAAAAATTGTGGTATAATCAATTTCATTAATTAATGTAATTAATTCTCTAGTGATTCTGGTTTTTATAGAACCTTATAAAAAATTTGGATAGAAATTTGTATAAGGTCGGTTTTAAAAAAGTTTTATAAAATTTGCATTTTTTACAAAGTGGATTTATAAAAGTTTTATAAAAAAAATTTTAGTTACTAAAATTTTTTTTCAACATTTTTTAAAATATGCAAAAATTTTTCTAACCTCTTTCGGATCATTTTGCTAATGTATATACGCCATTTTTCATCAGTTTATGAGGCTCTGGCTCAAATTTAGTTTCGAAAGAAATTAAAAAATTTTTTTAAGGCAGCGGAATTTGAACTTGCGACCTTTGCATCAGAAATCCGATAGTCAACTTTCTTGTCCATCAAATCTATGTAAATTTGGATGCTTATTTTCAATCTGAGTTGGAGAATTTTCAAATCCTATAAAATCATACGTTTTTACGTTCTATAATCGCTAAAAAAACGTTACGAACATGATTTTCTACTCCCTTGTGCAATAAAAACGTATCAAATATTACTATAAGAGAAAATCCTTATATCAGGAAAGTTTTTTTTATAAAAATATGAAACTTGCTATACAAATCGCAAAGTTTTTATAAAACTAAAGGTTTCATAAAAAAATTTGGAGGCTTTCAATTATTTTTACAAAAAAACTATGAATTGTATGAAAATTTCGACAGATTTTATGAAAAAAATGTTTTTTAATATTTTTATAAAACCACTTAATAAAAATCGAAAATTTTATACAACTTTTATAAAATCGACCTTATAAAATAACGAATTCTTATAAATAATTCGCTGATTTTATAAAAATGTTGCCTGTTTTCATAAAAACTACAATCACTAGGGGATTTAAACATGCACAGGAAAATTTCGTGATTTTTCAAAAATTATACTACTTACGAATATTTCATGCATTTTAGATTGAATTGATATGATTTTTATAGAGCGTGCGATGAATCGATTAATCAGAGATTCTAGTTTAAAAGATTAATTAACAAAAAATAATATAAAACAGATTCAGTTTTTCAAAACCATTGCTTATATTACTCTAAAATAATGGAAAAATCGCAGTACAGCAGGAATGAATTTGATAACATCAAATTAATTACATTACACAATTTGATCATTACAAAATGACGGGAAATGATATGGTTAATCGGACATTTTATCAACCGGTAGTCTGATTCAGCTGAAATATGATTAATTAGGATCCTTAATCATCACATTTCTAATTAATTTGTTTCATGATTATATATATATACTGATCGCCCAGCTCGATTTTTTAATGATTTCGTCGTCAAGTTTTTTTATATGTAATTGAAATTCAGGATTTCTTAGCGAAAAAATTATAAAAAATTGATGAAATAATTCAGTTATATTGATTTTTCAAAACTGAGAAGAATATAAAATTTTGAAGTTTTAAAACAATTTTAAATGTCTCGTAAATTACAGTATTTTTTTTCAATACATAATCTTGATTTCACCAAAAATTGTATCGAATTTCTACCTAATTAACGCAAAATGAGAGAACATTTTGATGCTTTCATTAAAGAATTGCACTAATTACACATTCAGTAGCAAGTGCAAAAAAATTGAATTTGGGGGGAAGGGGGGAGGGGTTAAATTTCTAATTTATCCTTGTCTATTTGAACATTTTCAAGCAAATTCAAAAACTTATTGATTTCAATTTCACACATTTCGATTGGGTAACTAAATATGCAAAATTATGTAAGAAAAACTCTGGATTCAACAATTTCTAACATAATTAATCAAGTTTTCATGATAAATAAAAATTGGAAGACTTAAACATGATAATTCAACTTAAACGGTTGAAAAATCGTAAATTCGAATATAAGATCTTAAACTTTGAAATTAAGGAGTACATACATAAATAAATGAGAAACTTTTATTAATCATAATTTTGAACATTTTAATTTGTCACTCACAATTCGAAAAATTGAAATTTTCGTAAATTAGAAATATTTTTCTTGGAAATTTATCAATCTCAAGCACTTCGTAAACTTACAAATCTTAATGGAAAAATTAATTTATTGTTATGAATAGTCCAATTAAAATATTTGTCATTTACATATCGAACAATAGAATTTTCGTAAATTTTTAATATTTTCCTCTCAAACTTATCAATCTCGAGCACTTCGCAAAATTACAAATCCTAATAAAAAAACTGATTTATTGTTATAAATAAGGCAACTAAAATATTTTGAAATTTCAAATTTTCAAATTCCAAACTCAACAATTTAAACATGTTAATTCAAAAATTTTTCAATAAAGGCATACAAGGAATACGAAAATAATGGAATTTTGTGTCAAGATTGACTCTTCCTGTTAAGTCAATATTCTGACAAATCACAGGGTACTCGAAATGATAAAAATACGATTTTATACAAATTATAGGATGATTATCTCACAACTTAAAAATTATCAGTCTTGTTTGACGACTATCTTTCCATTAGTTATTTTATCTTTGTGCTTCCGAAAAATCTCGTCTGAATTTGGTGATCTAATCGAAATTAGTTTTTAATCCTCTTGACATCAAAATGATTGTGTTTGAAGTGATAAAAAATTAGTAATGACGGATGAAAATACGAATTGACGAATTTTGTAAATATGATTCCGAAATTTTACGATATAAATAGATCGATTACTAGAATTAAAAAATTACAGAATTTTTAAATTAAATACGATACACTCAAATTTACACGTTGAAAAACGTTCAAATCTAAAACTGCAAATTCACAAATTTCAGGATAATTTTTCAATTCCAAGAAAGTGAAATTCAAAAATCATGAAACTTCAACATTTTGATAATTATTGACTTTTTATACTTCCGAATTTCCACTTTAAAAGTTACGAATTCATAAATTAATGAATCTTAAGATTAAATGATTACTAATTACATCGATTTCCCGAACCACAAAATTATGAATTTTTGATAATCTTAGCTTGAATTTTCACATTTCGAAATTTTCGAATAAAAAGTTGCGAATTCGCGAATTAGGAATTCTTAGAATTAGAATGATCAGATCCCAGAATGTTAATAGATCGATTTCTGGAATCACGAAATTATAAAATTTCAAAATTAAATGAATTCCACGATACTTTGAATAATATAAACGAATTCCAGGATAATTCACTCATTTTAAAACGAACACAACAAAATTCCGAAATCACATAATCATGAAACTCTGAAATTTTATATTCTCGTCTTCGAATTCGCACACTTCCAAATTCCCACTTCAAAAATTGCAATTTCACTAATTTTGAGACTACATTCAAAAACAAAATACATCGATTTCCCGAATCAAAAAATTACAGAATTTTCACATTTCGAAACTTTCATATCAAAACTTGCAAATTCGGGAATGAACAAATTTCAAAACGATAACTTCAAAATTCCAGAATATTAACAGATCGATTTCTCGAATCACAAAATCAATGAATTTCGAAATCCAATAACCTTCCACTCGAATTTCCACATTACAAAACTTTCATATAAAAACTTAGAAATTTACAAATTCCAAGATAATTTCCCAATTTCAAAACATCAACCATAAAATTCCAAAATCCCGGATTCAAAATCAACAAATGCAACAATTCACAAATCCCACACTTAAAACGTCAACATTCGAATTCCAAAATTTCCAACATCCACTTCCCCTAAAACGTCTTATCTCAATTCTCCTCAATTCCACAGAAACATTTTTCTAGAAACATCTCTCGTATTCGATGTTCCATCCCAAAATTCCGATTCGCAAACCAAAGTACAAAAATGCCACTTTCCGCAAATATCACGTAAAAACCCTACCTTTGGCGATTTTGACTCTCCGGGCGATGATGGTGATGTCCCTCCAGCGTGTCTCATCCGTGGTTCCTGCTCCTCAATCCCTCGCACTCGCCCGTAACGTCATTTGGGACTTTTGACAACAACGGAACCCACAACACCAGCAATTCAACACAACACTCGCGAAAACAAATAATTTTCTTCAAGGAGCAGCAACGAACCGAAAAAAATTCACATACACACAACACAACAGCGCGGGGGGAAAAATGATGATGGCCGGTGTTGCGCGCGCGTGGTGGAATCCCCGCTTGTCGTGACGCCCGTCGTTTCTCTGCTGCCCGACCCGGAACACGATTTTTCCGCCCTCGAGGACGAAGTTCACGGGGATACTCGCGCGACCCGCATCGCGGTTATTCGTGTCCGTCCCGCGGCGGCGGCAGCAGCGACGTTCGGCTCTTATTCCTCCTACACGAACACCTCGAACGCCCTATCCTGACACCACCGCTTTTTCAATTCCCACTGATTCCGACGTCCCGTACCCCACGTCTTTCGACTGCGACTGCGCCACTGACACTCGCCAGGGGGCGTGTGCCTCCTACGCTACATACGGATTTTTCCTTTTATTTATTTATCTATCCTTTTATCTTATTTGTGTACACCGTGTGCACGTTTGTCGTGTACGGGGCGTACTTGTCATCGTCGTCGAGAGCGACAATTGACGAGACAGTCAGTTGATGACAATTTATGTGCCAATGCCTCGTGAATCGATGACAATTTGGTTGTTGACATCACAAAATATATATATATCATCACAAACGACTTGAGACTTTTTACACAGTCAATATGGATCCCTTTTTTCGTTTCTGTAATTTCGAATAAATAAAACAGGAATTCAGTAATACCAATTAGTTACAGATGAAGTTCTTTGATTAATTTTACATATGTTGATTGATTGAGTATATTTCTTATGAATGTTATAAATTAGTACTATTTTTCTATTGAAAAGTTTTTATTTCATGCACAAAATAATTGCAAATTTTTACTTTTTGCATTTGTTACAATATAAACAACATATAAAAGCTTCAGAATCACCATTTTCTACTGTCAATTAGGATTTAATCATTAAATCAGGTGATACAGTTTCTACATTTTTGGATTTAAAAAACGTACAACTTTGAAATTATACAAATTGTGACTTTTATTGTGAAAAAACAAAAAAAGAAACTTGTGACTGGGTATATATCGAATATAATGCGATTTGAAGGTTATTGTAAGTGCAATAAAATTTATCATTTCTTCATAATTGAATATTAAAAGAGCTGGAGTAATAAATCATGGATTTTTATTAATGAATTTGGTGCCTTATTCTAAAACGGACGTACACAGGTGTTTTAATCTGCTTTGTCCAAGGTTTTTTGTGGATTACTAAAATATGCGCGGTATATGAATGCTCCCAACGCTACATGGAGCGCGATGACTGCAAAAATTGCTGCATAAACATTGCTTGAGGTGCTGCTCAGTCCCATGAATCCTGATAAAATAAAATATACGATTTTGTGTAAGTTTTATGAAAACCAAAATCTCTACAGTTGCCAGCAACTTACCATCAAAAACAATTTTTGTTGAGAAAAAACAAATCATTGGTAATAGCACAATCACTAAGCAATGTAACAAAATCGATTTGAAGATTGTATACTCCGTGTTTTCCTATAAAGAAAAAGAAAATTCAATAGAAAAATACTCTTTTCAATCAAACAAGTTAGGAAAAATATAAACATACATTTTTGTCCGCCATTGTTTGACTTTTTTGCTTCCAGCAAAATTCACAGTAAAATACTCCAATCTAGGTGCACTAATTTGGTATTAAAACCGTATACTTTTTTCTGTGTACATACAAAAATTGATGACAGTATAATTTTATCAATAGCAATTGTATACAAATCGTTTTTCTCTCGGAAATATTCAACTGTGATTCACTAGGATTATCCGCGCGTAATTTCTTACGATTTTATCAAAAAGTGTCAGATGCTTTTAGATGAACTGGTACCATTATTTACTAATTATGAAAGGTATATCTTGAAATATTTAAACGAAGTTGTCATTATTGGTTTTTATTGGTCATTATTGTCAATCATTGTTAACATTGTCAAAATGTCATCAATTGTCACATATGAGAGGGTCGTGTGCGTCGTGTGTGTGGACACCACATATTGTTTAAGTTTGTTTACACAAATTAACACCACACATGTGTAATTTGTGTAAACAAACACACACCACATAACAATGTGTCGCATACGCCACAAAGTCACAAAATGGCTTACGGGCATGCAGCGCACGCCAAGATAAACGACAAAAAAAAACAAGATTAAAAAACAATAAACATCGTGATGTCGTGTCGAGTGCACAACGTGCGATTTTATAATTTAGAACCGCAAGGCATAACTTGCCTTGCATTCAATCCAAGAAACGAAAAATTGGCTATTACAAGGTGAGGAAGAAATTGGAAATTTGTTATTTGTAATTAACTTGTAAGTAAATAATCATGTAAATAAACAAACATAACCTCACTCTTACGTACAGTCACGACGGTAAACTTTTTAATTCTACATTTTCTATTATAAATTACGAAATTTGCAGAGAACTTTTAAATTCATAGTTTTTAAGATTTTTGAATGTGAAAATTGAAACCGTGTAGTCAGTAAGTTATGCTGAAAAAGTGAAATTATGTTGCTTTTTCTTTAAAACAGTGATAAAAATTCCCGAATTGTGCATTTTTGTGTTATAGTACATTTCTTTGATTTTGGGTTATCATTTTTTCAATTTTGTGTACAAATTTCTAAAACTATAAGAAATGTGTGAAACCTAATATAAATTTATATTTATAAATTTGATAAAACAGTGTATTTTTTTATTATTGAATTTTATAATTTTTCATTGTACAAGTAAAATTATAACTTTTGGGTTTCAACATTTCTGTCTTCTTATTTTTGCATATTATATATTTACATATCGAAAAACACATTTCAATCAAATTTTCTTCTTACAGAATTGACAATTCTCTGGAAATATGGAATATGAAAAATGCGCCATTCATAGAATGTACGATTCCTGCACTGACATCATCCATCGAGGCCATAATATGGATAAATTCAAAATTGTACTCATGTGGTCAAAGCCAAGTCATCTCGGAGTACAACCTTTCAACCTTGACAATTACAAAAGAGCATTCCTTGACTGGCGGAGCCGCCTGGTGCATGGACGTGAGCGCCGATAAATCCAGACTTGCAGTTGGAACCGAGGATGGTTACATAAACACATTTTTCATTAAAGAAGATCACTTGTTGTATGAAAGAATTTTCGACAAACAAAAAGGAAGAATTCTTTGCATAAAATGGGACAACACCGGAGACATGATTTTCACAGGGTCGACTGACACTGTCAGGGTGTGGAATTCCATGACGGGGCATGCTATCCAAAAGTACGTCCGCTGGATTCATTTGGGTTTTTCATGAGTTGCCAAGAATTATAGATAATTCAGATGCTTTTTTTTTTCATATTACTAACTACTTTCACATATCCTTGTGTATATTTCTATGTATAAAATCTGGATAATTCATTAAGTTTCCCAAAGTATTGTGCTAAAAAAATTATTTCTTATAGGATGACGACAACAAGGCAAGAAGGAAAAAAAGAGACAATAGTTTGGTGCTTGGCCGTGACGCCTGACAACATGGTCGTTTCGGGCGATTCCTGTGGTGTCATGTCTATATACGACCCAGTGAAAGGCACGCTGATGGAATCCCATCAAGCTTTCGTAGCCGACATTCTCTGCATGGCCATGTCTGAATCTGGGAACATGATTTACTGCGCCGGCGTCGACCACGTGATCCGGACATTTACGAGCATCGTCGCCAAGAGCTCCGGTCGCACCCAGTGGGTCCGGAACGTCGACCGCCGCCTCCACGTCCACGATGTTAGAGCCCTGGCAGAAGGCTCCAACGGCAAGCTCTACTCTGCAGGGGTCGACGCATATTTAGCACAATCTAGCTACCCTCCGAAATGTTTGATAAAATATTCTCCGCTCCTGCAGCCTCCTTGCGTGATAATAAGCGATAAAACAAGGTGTGCAAAAATTTTGAGCAATGTGTAAAACTCAAAACACTAGTTCCATAAATTATGAATTTTTTTAATATTATGAAAAATTCCACAGGTGCGTGATGCTCAGGTACCCAAATTTCATCGAAATCTGGCGCCTTGGGAGTGCCAAGTCCAATGAGGAAAAAAAGGTTCCACATATGGGTTTCATTCATGAGCTTGAAACAGAGCCGATAAAATTATTGGAATTGAGGACAAAGGGCAATGAGGGCATTCTTTCCTGTGCCATGAGTAGGAACTCCAAACTCATCGTATATTCGACGAATTCGAGTATACGTGTATTCGATTTCGACGTTGTTGAAGGAGAAGCTTCGCTCAGTCCAAGGGATCAACCTTTTGACCTCATAGGGATCCAGAAAATGTTGTTCAGTCCAAAGTCGAAGTACTTCGTGGCTCTTGGCCATAGTGGAAAATTCGTGGAGATTGCCGTTTTCCGAATAGACGAGAAGAAAGTTTTTCGGTAGTAGACTTTATTAATTGCATTTCGAGTTGATCGTTTCGAGAAACAGATGAAATTTGGAAAAACTTTTGAATGTTCGGTTGTAATATACGAGATTGATTTTTTCAGATCAATTTCGAAGTTCACCACGGAAAACGTGGGCATCAGAGATATTGGTCGGATCTGTTTTTCAGATGACAACAAATTTTTTGTTATCGCGGACAGTCAAGGCCGAATCGCTATATACAAAATGTGTCAAGATGGGGATTTCAAGAGCTGGCAGTTGCCGAAAAATGATTGTCCGGCGACGGCGATCGCGGTTCAGAAAAACACGACGAATTTGGTCGCTGTTTACTCGGATCATAAAGTGAGCTTCTTTTTAAGAACAAAATATGCATAATCATACCTTATTTTTTACGTGTAGAAATGTCTGAAGATGGAGAAAAGAAAATCTGTGATCACGTTAATGTTTCGATATGTTTATTTTACAAATGGAATTGTTTTTTCTGTTTGCAGATAATAGAGTACTCAATCAAGGATAGGGAATTCACAAAATTTTCGAAAAATATTCAAAATTCTTTGCCGCAGGAGTGGACCATGAGGCCATTTTCCATTCGCAGCGTCATTTTTGACCCCACAAAAGAAAATATCATCCTTATGTATGATGACTCGGCTGTTTTTGTTATTGACAAAAACAGCGAATTACCTAAAAAAAATTCAAAAATTGCTAGGTGCAATAGCACCGAATCTCTGAGTGAGAGCCAGAATTCCTGTCAGTACCAGTTTTCAAGTGGGTTCCAACTGGTGAAAAAATATAAAGTGAGTTGAAGAACTGTCAATATTTTTTTGAGTGGTTAAAATTTTTCATCAGGGCCCAACTGATTTTTAAACAGTTTGATTATGAGGTTGAGAAAATTGGCAGTTTGAAATTTTATTATAATTAGATGTTTTTGCGTTGAATGTAATGTTTGATGATATATTTGTTTCAGCATTTAGTCCACTTAGAGTTCATGAATTCCAAAGAGTTGGTAGCAGTTGAAGTCAATCCACTGTCACTAACGGAAAAACTTCCACCCACGCTCAAGAAAAAGTACTTCGTTTCGTGAAAAGTGAACTTGTGTGTGTTTTTAATAAATAATGAGATTTGTATTATACACTTTGTCTTTTCTTTCAACTGTTATATTTTCTTCAAATTATCATATATACAACTTGTTACAAATTATATTTCTAGAAATACACGAGTTTTGTGAACTGTAAAAATTATAAAACCTGAATTACATATAAAATGTGCCCAAAATCGATGAAATTCCATTAGCATTGTAAAAATACAAATTTTTACACATTAAACTTTTTCATTTTCTAGCTGACATACTGGCATTTTAGAATATTCAACAAATGTACAATTTCGTAAAATAAAAATGTTTGGATCCCGAAGAAAAAAGTAAATGACATCGAAAAAAGCAACTTTGTATCATCGTACTGAAATGCACTTCAACAACCAACTTGGATTTTGAAGTGCATTTTAGTACGATGTTTATTCATTCGAATTAAAAGGTTTAGCTCGTGTTTTTTGCTAAATTGTCCGGTTCAGAAATATCGACGAAATCCTTGACTCCTGGATGTCGAACGAAAAGTCTTACGCTGGCTCCTTCTTCGTGCCATTTTGTTTTCAACAGGACGCAGCAACCTTTTCCTAGAGTATAAAAATGATCAATTCTCGACGATTTCGTAATTTTTTGTCAAAAAATTATAAATTTCAGAATTTCGATTTTTTCAGTTGAATAAAATACAATTAGCATCAAGGACGTAGCCAGAAATTTCGTTTGGCGGGAGCTGAGGTGATTTTTACTCGAAATTAATTCAACTAATTCAGAAGTAGAATGTTATTGGAAAATTATTAAAATTTTCAGAGTTTTCAATACTTTTTGATATCTCTAAAATGTCCAAAATTTTTGAGATGCTTAAAATTGTCAAAGTTTTCTGGACTTTTGAAATTCTCGAAATACTCCAAACTTTGTAGGTTTGCGAAATTGATGAAAATCTTGGAATGTTCAAAATTATAAAGTTTCAGAAATTCGTTGAATTTTCGGAATTTCGATAATTATGGAAGTATTAAAAAGTTTTTAAAATTCTGAAAATTTTGAAAATTCCACAAAGTTTAAACATTTTCAAAATCCTCTAGGCTTTGAAATTTATCAAAATAATTGAAAATCTTGAAGTATATTGAAAATTTTCCAACTAAACAAAAGTTTCTCGAAATTTTGAAACTAGTAAAATTTTTTAAATTTCAAGAATTATGGAAGCTGCCTCAATTCTAAAGATTTTCGAAACTTTTTTGAATTTCTAAAATTTCTGAAAATGGTTCAAATACAAAAAACTTCTAAAATTCTCTAAATGATTAAAAATCTCGAAATGTTCTAAATTATCAAGTTTCTCAAAATGTGAAGAATTCGTAAAATTTTCGTAATATCAAGAATTATGAAAATATTCCAAATTTTCAGAATTTTCGAAACTTTTACAAACCTCTGAAATTTACGGAAAGTTTGGAATTCTCGAACTTTTCAGAATTTCAATAACTCCCAAAATTCTCAAAATACTTCAAGCTTTAAAAATGTTCAAAATTGTTGAAAATCTTGAAATATTGAAAATATTTCAAATTATTAAGTTTCTCGAAATGTCAGAAATACGTAAAATTCTCGTAATTTCAAGAATTATGAAAATATTTTTAATTTTCAGAATGTTTAAAACTTTTTGAAAATTTCGAAATTTCCAAAATTGTCCGAGTTTTGAATATTTTAAAACTTCTAAAAACTTGTAAAATCCTCGAAATCACCCAAACTCTAAAAATTCCCAAAGTTGTTGAAAATCTGGAAATGCTGAAAATGTTCCAAATTATCTAGTTTCTTGAAAACTTTGACACTCGGGAAAATCAGTACTGTTTTACTATTTCTCTCGAAATGCACTTTTTTGCAATGTGCTAGATTTTTAAAATTCTCCAGAATTTCGGATGGGGCTCCAGCCCTCTTCCTGGCTACGTGCTTGATTAGCATTGTTATAGTTCATCCGACTAGCACATTGCGCGCACCTAATTGCCCGCGTTCATGAGCCGCGGCGAGTTGGTTGACGACTCGTCTTTCGACCTCGTACTTTATGGAACGGGCGCCGTAGTGGGGGTCGTAACCGTCGGCGAGGGCCGACAAAACTTGCCGGTCCCACTGAAGCTCGATCTTGTGACGTTTCTGGGCCCGCGCCGCCCAAGCCTCCAACTCCTTGGCGACGAGCTGTATCAGCTCGCTCCTCGAGAACGGCAAAAAATATACGATCTCATTTATCCTGCCCAAAAATTCGTCCCTGCGAAAATGTTTCTTCAATATCGGCCGGACCTGCACAAAAAATATGAACAAATTATCCAACATTACACAAAATTTGTGCTTCATTCAACAAAATAATGATATTGTATCTTTTGTACAAATTATTAAAATTTTACAATGTTTTTTGTAGTTTCAAAATTAGCATTTTTAATATCGTTACTTGGTTCGTAGTTACGAGGAGGCTCCAATTTTTTTCTTTTGAAATCCTATCATGATCGAAAATCGGAAAAAATTCTGTTTAAAAGTACGAAATAAACTAACAACTTTGTCCTTGAAATTTCGGGAAATTTCAATGTTTTGGGGTTCCTGGTCTTCGTCGGTTTTTTTGTCTAAGCGATTGGAAAGATTGCGCTGTGCTTCCTCTCGAAGTTGAATGGCGTGTTGGGCGATTTCTTCGCTCGCTAAATTCGACGTCATTACAAAAATTGCGTCCTTGCATTCGATTGTTTTTCCTTTACCATCAGTGAGACGACCCTGCAAAGTTCAAACTTTATTGACATGTATCAAATAAAAAAATTTACACATGTATCAAAAAACGAGCATACCAGTAACACTAAAATTTTTTGTAACAAAATTAAACAAAAAAATTAATCAATACAGAGAAACAAACCTCGTCAAACAACTGCAAAAGCACCGTGAGAACATCAGGATGCGCTTTGTCGACTTCGTCAAAAAGTACAACAGCCGAAGGGTTTTTCTTCAAAAGTTTCGTCAATTGTCCACCTTCGTCGTGGCCAATGTACCTTTTGACCCAAAAATTATTTTTTTGTTAATTACCTTCCTCAAATAATTGTTTCTTACAAAAAAAAAAAATATTTATAAAAAAAAGGATATAAATTAAATGATTATAATATAAATTACAAATAATATAATAAAATTTATCTCATAAAGGTATCGAAATGATGATTCTAATCATTAATCAAAACAATGATTTCGATCATTTATGATAATATTGGAAATAATCATACCGATTATTATTGATATTAGTAAAACAATACTGATTTTCACAAGTGTCAAAGTTTTCGAGAAACTAAATAATTTTGAACATTTTCAGCATTTCAAGATTTCCAGCAATTTTGGCAATTTTCAGAGTTTGGAGGATTTCGAGAATTTTACAAGTTTTTCGAAGTTTGCAAGTTTTTAGAATTTCAACAATGTTGAAAATTTCGAAGTTTTAAAAAGGTTTGAAAAATTCTGGAAATTCACAATATTTGCATGATTCTTGAAGTAACGCGAATTTTACGAATTTCTGACATTTCGAGAAATTTAATAATTTGCAAAGTTCGAGAATTTCAAAATTTGGGTAAATTTCAGAGATTTGTAAATGTTCCAAAAATTCTGAAAATTCACAATATTTTCATAATTCTTGAAATTACGAGAATTTTACGAATTCCTGAAGTTTCGAGAAACTTAGTAATTTGAAATATTTTCAACATTTCAAGATTTTTGACAATTTTGAGAATTTTCAAAATTTGAAGTATTTTGAGGATTTTTGAAGTTATTGGAATTTTAAAAAGTCCGACAAATTCAAAATTCGGGTAAATTTCAGAGATTTGTAAATGTTACAAAAATTCTGAAAATTCACAGTATTTTCATAATTCTTGAAATTACGAAAATTTTACGAATTTTTCACATTTCGAGGAACTAGATAATTTTGAACATTTTCAGCATTTCAAAAGTTCCAACAATTTTGGGAATGTTCAGAGTTTGGAGGATTTCAAGAATTTTACAAGTTTTTCAATGTTTGAAAATTTTTAGAATTTCCACAAATTTGAAAATTTCGAAGTTTTAAAAAAGTTTTAAAAATTCTATAAATTCACAATATTTTCATGATTCTTGATATTACGAGAATTTTACGAATTTCTGACATTCTGAAAAACTTGATTATATAAGTTATAATATGATAATATAAATTATAAATTAAAAATAATATAACAAAATTTTTCTCGTGTGACTGTATAAAACTTGAATGTACTACCAGCAATAATTTAAAGTACATCCATAATTACATCGTGGAGGGATTATTATTTGCATGTTCATAATTTTAATAAAATACGTCAATTATAGAAGAAAAAAAATTTTTTTAGCACAATTACACCGCATTTTACGAGCGTCTATTGAAAAAAAAAAAATTTACCCAGGCGGTGAGCCAATTAATTTAGCGACTTCGTGCTTTTCCTGGTACTCGGACATGTCGAGTCTGATGAACGAGTCAGTTTTGTTTCTGTGTATATACGCAGCTAATCGTTTGGCTAATTCTGTTTTTCCTATTCCGGACGATCCGAGAAACAAAAATACGAGGGGGTGCTCTCCGTCATGCCAGCCATTTTCTTTTCTTCGTATCGCTGTAACACAGGGTTTATTTAGTTTACCAAAATTCAATCTTTTTTTCAGGTATTATAGGCTACATTCATTTAAAAAACATTTTTTAGCCTGAATATATTCATAAAAAATTGTTAAACTGAAATTTGAAAATCTTTTTTCTCACATTCGGGGTGTCTGATGAGAATTATTTCAGTGTTGATAAGAAAGATAAGTAAGAAACTGTAGATACGTGAATAGATAAATAACATTATAATATTGATAAATTATCGTTATTGTAGAAAGATTTTGTACTCGAAGCGACAATGGAAATTGCGCTCTCCTGGCCCACAATGTGCTGTTTCAGTCGTTGTTCCAAAGGAAATCTCCGACGTTCTTCAGCTTCCTGCAATTAGAACACATTATTTCAAAAAAAAAAAAAAAAAAAAAAAAAAAAAAAAAAAAAAAAAAAAAAAAAAAAAAAAAAAAAAAAAAAAAAAAAAAAAAAAAAAAAAAAAAAAAAAAAAAAAAAAAAAAAAAAAAAAAAAAGATTTTTATCCAATAAATCGAATTAAAAAAATTTATACAACCGGCGTTTTTTACCTTTCCTTCGCGCATTTCTTCATATTTAATAGCATAACTTCGTAGTAACTCTTTAACAGATTCATCATTTGTGTATTCGATTGGTCTGTGACCACGATCGTTTTCCGCAGATGGATCTGCTCCAGCATCCAAAAGTGCTTTTATGCAAGATATATCATTCGATAAAACTGCATAATGCAACGCAGTAAATCCAAGAAATGTTGCTTGTGATGACAAACGATCCGTGAATTCTTCCTGACGTTTTTCAAAAACTAAACAAACATAATAAGAAATAGTTAAAGGGTGTAAATTTTGGATTGTAAAATGTAAATATGTATTTTCCAATTTTTTTACTGTCTCGTTTATACCTGCGTGGGGACTGATTTTCTTTTCCTTTGCAGTTTTATGAACACTGGCAAAATTATCTCCCGCGTTCAAATCTGCCCCTCGACTTGCTAATAATTTAACGATTGCTGTTCTTCCATTCATTGCTGCGACGTGCAATGCAGTCCATCCCAGTTCATGTCTCGTATTTACATCCACGCCTTCGTCTAAAGCCTGCAAATATTTGTCAATGACAAAATTACTGTCATCCATTAACTTTTTGAAATATGAATGAGGTTAATAAATTTGATTGAATTATAGTGATTTCTGATGGGTAATTGATAAAAAATGATTTTGTTTCATTTTAGTATCAGTTTTGACGAAATATTTGTGTGAAAGGACTTGAAAGTAAAATTTGCAAAAATTCAAGTGAAACAAGTTCTCTATTTTGGACATTATTATTCAAAGTCTATCATTTTTTTCCAGATCTGTTAAAATTAGAGTTTAGAAAAATTCTACTTTTTTTGGAAAATTTCGGCTGATTTTCCAAGTAAAAAAATTATTCTCACGTAACCAATACCCTGAATATGAAATTTTGGTTTTCATAAAAAATTACCTTTTTTAAATCACCAACATATCCATACTGAGCTGCTCGGAAAAATTGGAAATATCTCTGTTCTGTAACACATGTAACAAAGTTTATAAAATTTTCTCTTTACGTAAAAAACTACTCAATACAAGAAGTTTTTCTATGCACTTTTAGTTTCCAAAATTGATTTCAGTTTTAAAAATTTGTCTAAGCTCAACATACAGTAGAACCAAATTTTGTTTTTTAGGGCTCAACATACAGTATTTTCAAGCGACAAAATAAAAAATTTTCATTTACCATTTATGAAATCATTCTGAGATTTGCAATATACCACAAATAACCCCAAACCACCGAGAATGAAGTTAAAAACAAAATTTTCTCCACCGTGTCCTGCACATCTTTCCCCAGCAGTGTAATGACGACAATTTTCGGAAAAATTGTCTATCAGTTCATTGTGGCTTTCGAAATTTGTCGAAATACGTCGCACGTGACTTGACAACCGCGGATCCAAACATTTTACGAAACGATTTAGCGGTATGTTTGCACTTGTCAGTAACGATCCTGGCTTTTTACTTGTTATTTCGAGTATTCTACGTAAGCACGATTTACAAAACTGTAACATTTTTTCGTTCGTTCATTGAAAAATGAATTAACAAACTTATGCAATCTGATTCTGGACGATTCTGTTCTGGATATTGCAGGATATTGTTTGTTGTTATATTTATTGTGAAAGTCAGCTGCAATTGGCTGAAATTATCGTAAAATGTGTCATCATAGTCGAATGTGACTTTCGTGAGCACCAACATAATAAACGAAACGTCCCTGAAGAGTGTGCACACCATATGGTTGTTGAAAATCGATACTATAAAAAAGTGTATCGATATATCGTGAAATATCGAAAGCTCCATCATTAAAGTGAATAGTGACCTTCATATAAGACAAATGCATGACTGTCAATTTTCTATTGCAAAAATTTTCGATATTGAACCGTATGGTGAAACTTTATTTTCTGAATCTTATTATCCTCGAATTTTTGTAACGTCCGCATTTGTTTTAAGATTTTTTTATAAGTTTATGAAAATTTATATAAAATCTGCCAAAATAATGAAAAACTTAGAAACTTGGGCTGAAAAATATATACATAAACTTTCCAAATTCCTCAAATTTGATGAAAATATCATCATCAATAATGGAATATACATGCTCAAATTACTAAACTTTTCCTTTTCCTTATATAAACATCAGAGAACTGAAAGTTTTGGAAATGTTAGGAATTACAAAAATTAGAAAATGAATAAAGTACAAGTCCCATTATCAGTAATATCACAAAATTCTGAAACAATAAACAATACCCTTCATATACTATAAAACTTTGGTAGGATATCAGATAAAATACAATTTCTACTTTTTTTACAAGACACAATAAATTGATAAGAATAATAGATCAGATGGATTTGTCATGTTACATAGGAACTGACAATTTTCCTGTGAAAAAAACGTCTGTGAAAATAAATAAAATTCGTTCCTTTTTCTTTCATTTGTTTATTATGAATTTCAGCTTGGCAAAATCAGCAGGAATGTAACATGTAACACATCGAATTACTTCTTTCCTGAGCCTCCCGATCCCGAGTTAGGTGCAGTGCTTTGGCCTTGACTCCCATAATTCCCATACGAAGGCAAGTTGACAACGCCTGTCCTGATGTACTCTGGGGTAATGCCTGTTACTTTTGCCTCTCGATCTTGACGGTTCATTTCTTTGTAGGCTTTCAAAACCTCCCAATTTTCCTTGGAAGCTGCAATGACGACAATGGGCCATGTAGAATAATTGCTCATAAAAGTCCTTCAAATTTCGACACGTTTCATTTTTGAACAATGAAACGTTTTTTTCAGCTAGGAGTACAGTACTTACACATGTTTGAGGTGTGGAATGAATGCGGAAACTAGCAATGTTATTACTTTACACTTTTCGGCAGCGCGACAACAATTTTTATAATTTTCAGCAATTTTTCGAACCCTTTGTTTCGCTTTCGAATTCGTTGAGCGCAGTAACGCGCGTGTTGTGACCATAGACTTTCCAGTTCATGGACGGCTAATTGGCCGAATTTCGTGGTTAAAGATCTGGAGTGACTGGAGCGAGAATAAGACTCTCGACGTAAAACGACGGTACCCGAGCGCGCACGATCGGGCACGAGTTTTGACGTTTCGTGTGTACATAATGTACTTTGT
>JAPYZK010001817.1:0-16084 GCA_030522785.1 Platygaster equestris | reverse complement strand
AAAATTATAAGTATTTATTCAACGTCCGTGAGGAATATGTAATTTCGAGACTTCATCAGTTTTGAAGGTCGAGTTAGTTATCAAATGATCTAAAGTATCTATTCAAAAAAAAGATCAAAAAATTTTTTTTGCAAAACACGCACTGAACAGTCGCTTCGAGCCCCTGAAATAGCGCATTAAGGACGTCCATTTACGACCGGCGATTTGGTATTGTATACCTACGATCGTTCCTCAAGTCCTAAAATTGTTCCTGAAGTCCTTCTTTTGTTCCTCAAGTCTCACGGACTTGAGGCGTGCTTTTCGGCTCTCGACGATGTATGAAGCCTCTCGACACTCGGCTGCGCCTCGTGTCTCGATTTGGCTTCATACATCGGTCTCGGTCCCAAAAGCCACGCCTAAGTCCTTGATACAAAAATATCTATTGTGGATGTTTTTATTTCGGTTCAAGTCGCCATAAAAATCGGGCAATCGGAAAATATGACGCTAACGTGTCAATCTAAAACGAGAATTGTAATAAGGTGGATTCTGAAGAGGGGGGCGGTTATTTTAAATCGGTAGTTGGAGCTGTAGGCCTCCCCGGAGATGATGATGCGAGCGAAGGAGGCGTAATTGATTGTACGATCCTCGGGGAGACAGGCGTTAACGGATGACTCTCGCTAACGAGCATTCCGATTCATCCATTCCATGATGCTCTCTTTCCCTTAACCTCCTTTCCCGGCCGCGCGCACGCCACTCTATTCTACCTTCTCCCCGACCCTCTCATTTCCGTCGCTAATTCGCACTTGTTTACCCAGTCTTACAGTGCGTTATTAAGAGCAGTCTGGAATTTTTCCTCGCTAAAGTAGAAATCTGCACCTTTTTTTTTCTATCTTTCGATCATTTTACTTGTACGCAGCTCTGTTTGCGTGAAAACTGACTTCGGCAGTGCATAATTTGAGTACATTGAGTTGTTATTACGAAACGAATTATGAAATACGTGTGATTTAGTAATTTAGTGATTAGAGAAGTGTTGATAAGTTGCTGGGTAATTGGATTGTAATTGAATATATGCTATTTGAAAGGACGTAGCAAGAAATTTCGTTTAGTGGGGGGGGGGGGGGGGGGGGTGCAAGGTGATTTTTACTCAAATTAATTCAACGAATTCGAAAATTAGAGTTTTATTTGAGGATTATGAAAATTTCCTGAATTCTCAGAATTTTCGAAACTTTTTTGAATCTTTGAAATTTCCAAAATTTTTGATATTCTTGAAATTATCAAAATGCTCTGGACTTTTGAAATTATTGAAATACTTTGAACTCTGAAGACTCGCGAAATTGTTGGATATTTTGAAATGCTGGAAAAGTTGATTATAGAGGTATTGTAAATTTTCGGAATTTTCAAAACTTTCAAATCTCTAAAATTTCCAGAATTTTTGAAAATCGGAAAATTTTTGAAATTCCAAAAAGTTGGGAATTTTTTGGAAATTCCAATAACCTCAACAATCCTCAAAATACTTCAAACTTCGAAAATTCACAAAATTGTTGAAAATCTTGGAATGTTAAAAATATTACAAATTATTGAGTTCCTCTAAATGTTAAGAATTTGTAAAATTTTCGTAATTCCAAGAGTTATGAAAATATTGTGCACTTTCAGAATTTCCAAAACTTTTTTACAACTTCGAAATTTTCAAAATTTTGGAAATTTTGGAAATTTTCGAACTCCTAAAAACTTGTAAAATTTGCGAAATCCTCCAAACTCTGAAAATGCCAAAAGTTGTTGAAAATCATGAAATGTTGTAAATAAATTATTACGTTTCTCGAAAACTCCGACACTTTTGAAAATCAGTATTTTTTTCCCCGTCAAATTCTGGGGAAAAATGCAGTTTTGTGAATTCATACAGTAGACTTCCACTTATGGAAATGTTTCCATAAATGAAAGTCTACTGTATGAATATAGAAAATTACATTTTTCTCGGAAATGGATTCCGACCATAACGTTTTCGAGAAAAATGAATTTTTTTGTGTCCATACAGCATACTTCCACTCATGGAAACGTTTCCATAAGTGCAAGTCTACTGAGTAAGTACCGAAAATTTCATTTTTCTCGAAAATTAATTCCGGCCATCAAATCTGGGGAAAAATTAAAATCTCCTGAATCACAAGGTTTCCAAAAATTATAAAAACATGTTGGATAAGTGAAAAAATCTTTTAAAAATGAGCTCAAAGTTCATAATAAACATCAGTACAGTCCATCTATTTTCAAAATCGTTCGCTCTTACTTCAACGCACTGTATCCATCTTTCATTGCTTTTTTTGCTCCATCGAAATAATACCCTCCCTCGCACATGTACCAAAACATCGCCTTTTTTCATTTCATTTCACACCTGCGACTATAACGCCCTTGTTAATTAATGTTGGCGAATAATAAAAATGTGTATTTCTGTTTTACCGTAGTTCCTCTTCCAGGCATGGTGCCGGCCGAGGCATTTGTCGACTACATGAAGTTTTTGCAAACGAATAAGGACTTCCGGTCGAGCAACACGGGGACGCCGCCGCCGATAGGGCTGCGGCAGGGCAGCGCTTCACCGCCCCCGTCGACGTCGCCCCGGGACGTGGCCGCCGAACTCACGCGGTTATCCTTCTGGAACATGTACAACAACAACAGCATGTACGGACTCGGGCCGCAGCAGCAGCCGCCCCCGGTCTCGCCACACCAGACGCACTCTCCCGTCGCCCCGTCCAGCCCGGAGACACAAAGGGAAGCCCTCGACCTCGGCGTCAGGTACATGAAAAATTTCGAAAGTTATACGAATTTGTCGAAGTTTGGAATTTGTTGTAACTCGGTATTGTTCCATAGATCACCTTCGTCCTCGTCGTCCGCGAGACACACCCCACCTTCTTCTGGAGGCACCTTGCACAGAAAAAGGGACCATGATTTGGTTGCTCCCGTAGCCGCGACCGTGAAGAGGCCACGCATCGAAGAAGAGCAACATCCTCAGGAAAAAAGCTTTTCCCTTTTTTCGGATACACACATTAAAATCTCTAATCGAGGTTTGTATTCAAATAGTTTTTGCATGCAAAATGAACTTGCCTCTAAAGTAGCTTAAATTGATCTAGAGGTTGAAAAAACACCCAGAAACAGTATATTTCTCAACGAGTGCAGGAGGAGTTTGCAAAACTCGCCTCCGGCTCGTCTTGCAAACTTTACATTCGTAAAAAAAGCTCTTTTGCACAAGTTGAGGACTATATTTTATTATTTATTATATTATTATTTATATATATTTTATTTGAGGACAAATATTTTATACACCCCAGTGCAATAAACGGTCCTTTATTGGCCTGTTCGCGCCCGAAAAACCTTTTTATTGCTCTCGGTGTGTAAAGTATCGTATGTTCCGAAGGGCAAAAAGTTTTTTTGGAACATAATATATTATTAAGCGACTGAAAATTAATTTTGCCTCTGGAAATCGAAATTGGAAGGTATTATTCAAAAAGCTCCGAGATGGTCGCCATCTTGCTGTGACGTCACTATCCTGGGTAAAACGTCGAAATGTAAAAAAAAATAAGAAAACAGTGTAGTAAATCGACGGGACGATCGATAAGGCGACAAATGAGACGAATAACTTGAGTTATAAATTTTTTGTTTGGGCCACAATGGACAAATTCTACTTTTGTGTGACGTCACTAGCCAAGGACGTAGCCAGAAATTTTTTTCGGGAGGGGCTAAAGTGATTTTTACTTGAAGTTGATCCAGCAAGTTTAAGAAGTGAAGTTTTATTATATAATTATGTAAACTTTCTGAATTCTGAAAGTTTTGAAAACTTTAGAGTCTGAAATTTTCGAAATTTTGAAGATGTTTGAAATTCTCTAGACACTTTCTGAATACTCAAAATACTCCGAACTTTGAAAATTTGCGAAATCGTTGTAAATCTTGAAATGTTGAGAATGTTGAAAATTATAAAGTTTCTCAAAGATTTAGAAAATTCGTGATATTTTCGTTATTTCAATAAATGTACAAATGTTGTGGATTTTCGAGACTTTTTCAAATCTCTGAAATTTCCAAAATTTTCAAAAATATGAAAATTTTGAAAATCCAAAAAGTTTTGAAATACTCAAAATCCTATAAACATTAAAACTTATCGAAATAGTCGAAAATCTCAAAATATTGAAAACGTTTCAACTAAACAAAGTTTCTCGAAATTTGAGGAATTCGTAAAATTTTTGGAATTTCAAGAATTATGAAAAATGCCTTTACTCTTACGATTTTCGAAACTTTTTTAAATCTCTAAATTTTCTTAAATTTTTTAAATTCTCAAAAACTGTCAAAATACTAAAAACTTTTGAAATTGTATAAATTGATTAAAAATCTTGAAAAGTTCCAAATTATCGAGTTTCTCGAAATGTCAAAAATTCGTGAAATTTTCCTGATTTTTGGAATTATTAAAATATTATAAATTATGAGAATTTTTCAAAATTACGAGATAATGAATTACGAGAATTTTTCAAAACTTTTCCAAATCTATAAAATGTATGCAAATCTCAGAATCCTTGAAAATTTTATAATTCCAATAACTTCCAAAAGTTTAAAATACTTCAAACTCCGAACATTCTCATAATTGTTGAAATTTTCTTTTTTTCAAAAATGTTTCAAATTCGTAAATTCCTCGAAATGTAGTGAATTCGTGGAATTTTCTTTATTTTAAGAATGATAAAAAGTTCGTCAATTTTAAGAATCGTTGAAACTTTTTTGAAAGTTCAAAATTTCCAAAATTTTTGAAATTCTGAAAATTTTCGAACTTCTAAAAACTTCTCAAATCTTCAAAATCAAACTTTGAGAGTTTGAGAATTCTTGACAATCTCAAAATATTTAAAATATTTAAAATTATCAAATTTCTCGAAAACTTTACACTCGTAAATATCAGTATTGTTTTATTATTCTTTTCAAAATATATTTTTTTTTCATTTGCTTCATTTTTCAAAACTTTCATTATTTCATAATGTATACATATATATATATTTTTTTAGCAAAAACTCTTTTTCCTTTTACAAAATAGATTCTCGACTTCTAACTTCCAAAATTCCGCAATTAAAAATCGAAAAAGTTGTAGTTACTTCGCAGGTTCATGAAATTTTGAAATTCAAAAATGACGTTTTTACAGTTGTTCGAATTGAATTTCAATCTCAGTCTAGCATGTTATTCAAAAAAACAATTTTCTATTTTGCAGGCGACGGACGCCATGGCGAAAATTCCCTAGAAGTTAGCATAGACGTAAATGGAGTCACGTACCAAGGCGTTCTCCTCCCCCAAAACGAAAAACACACTCTGGCAACCAACCACAACGCTTCCAAAAATTCTCGCGGCGTCATCTCGTGAACGATTTTCTCGTTCCCAACATTTTGTTATTCTCGTAAAAAATTTACCTAAAACAAATTTCGTTCTGCTCAAGTCGCTTTTCTTTCCTGGAACATTTTTATTTCTCGACATAGTTTTTTTTAACATCCTTGATTCGATTTATTTTCCGACTTGCCCAGAACGAAATTTGTCGAGTGTGCATAGTACGTATGACTCGTGTGCAATGATAACAAGTCTCTTCGAAATTCGTTCGATGCCGATGATTTTTCTGCGTTTTTTTTTTGTTTTCGAAAATTTTTTTTTGTTTTGGAAGCTTTTCTTACAAAATGCAGAAATCTCTCGAAAAGAACGCGGGACATAGTATTAAACGTTGGCACTCGATAGATAAGCCTTTTCTTCCTCTCATATTCGAACTCGAGCGTAACTTATTTATTGCGACAATTTTTTACGCGATTTCGTATTGGACGTATTTTATAGAATTTCGTGTTCCTCTACAATCTCACCCATAACGGTAGTTTTCTTAGAATGTACACACACATACACACATACCCGTGAAATCACACAACTTGTACATTTCATGTTTTGTACTCAATGATTTTTTTTTCACTTCTCTCTTAAGTTTGTAAATATATTTTCAGATCTGATTTTTTGTTTCCCGGAGACTTGGCATTACGAGCAGATAGATTTTTTTAATTCTATTGTATTTAATTCATTTTCAAAAAATGAAAATTATTATTATATTTTTTTTTTCTTACTGAAAATGTTCTCCAGTTTGATGAACTCTATGGAAAAACGACTTATTTTTATGCGATATTTCGAAAATTTGCTACGTTTTTGTGAAAATATAATATATCAGAACTGCGCCGTTTGTTAATAATTTTATTTGATTCGTTCATATTGAATTGCAGATTTTATCTATATTTAGAATGATTTAAGTAATCAACAAATTCTTATTGTTATAGTAATTTGTAATGGGGGAGTAAATAACATTTTACGCCTCCATTTTTCGAAAATTTTCGAGTAATACAAAGGTTCCGAAGTCGCGAATTTTTAAAATGAAAATTCTATAAAAAATGGCGCGGTTCTGTTGAATGCCGGAAAAATAGAAAATTGCGAAGCTTCTGGTGTCGAACGCGGGAAAACCTAGAAAAAAAGCGTCGCTTAGATTTTAGGAGTCCATGCAATATCGTGAAAATGACGCTGATTTAGTCATAGCGATTAGGATATTCCTTAGGAAGCGTTAATTGTATCTCAAATTTTGCATCATTTCGTCATGCCGAATTTACGAACGAGGAAAATGATCTTTTATCGCAAAATTGTTCATAGTTCGAAGAATAGCCAAAAAAGACTGTTATATAGAACGAATAAACGGTTACTTTAGAGAATTCTCGCGACTTGGTGTAATCGTTAGCGATAATATATGACTTTATCGACATGTGTGGTGCGAGTATTATAATTTATAGCGTTATCGTGGCTGCTAGAAAAATGTTTCTTTGTTGAGTTGAGAAAATTACTGATTTTCCGATCGAATGTTTGTTTAATGTTTGTTACCCATTGGTGCAGTGGGCTTGAAATTTGATTTCGAAAGTCGCCGTTTTCGTGACGATTTTCGAATCTCGTGCGTCTACTTGCGCTACTTTTAAGTTGTGTTAACGGTAATTTTGTATATACATGTACGATGTCCAATGGGGAAATAACGAGCCATTTATATCGTCAAATCAAATGTTTAAGGATTCATAGGTAGCAGCTTAGTGATTCTCTGTAAATCTATGTAAACGTGCCCCTTCTATTACACATGAATTTAATGATATTACTTTTATGTTTATCATAATGCAAAACACTGGAGTTTTTAATAAAACTGCATCACTTGAGACGAGTTGTTGGGTAATTTTATCCTAGTTAACGAGGAAACTGGAAAAAAATGTTTGATTTTTGAAAAGAATTACAAATTTTTGAAGTTTTGGATGAATTGTGTGACGGAAATGTGTGAAAATTTTCAGAAGAATAATAATAACTACAAAAAAGAAACACCTGACAACGTATTCATTTTTGTTAAAAAACGATACAAATTTTTTGGTATATAAATAATAGCAACTCAGCATAAAAATGTAATACATATCTTCTTACAAGTTTCATGTTCCTGGTAAGAAATGATAAAATTTACTTCAATATTTGTTGATTTTAACAGCAATACCCAAATTATTTCGAAATCATCATTTTTTGGAAAAATTTCTGAAATTTTGGTCGTTTTGCAACAGGAATACAGAAATTGTCAGGAGATATTCTCATTTTTTCCGATTTTTACACAATTTTCATAAATTTCGTCAATTTTTCGCTCAATGTGAAACAATAATCGAATTGTGGAAAAATGGCCATAAAACGAAAAAAACGTGAAAATTCCTTAAAATTGTTCTTATGTTTCTTAATACTACACTGATACAACTAGAAAGATCACAATTCCCGCAAATATAATTAAAAATAAAATGAAATAAATGGCAGTCTTGAAAGAACCGACGTTTTTTTTCGTTTTGTGTAAAAACTGATCTCAGAAACGCCCGAATCTCGAAAAATCGAGCTAAAAGAAATAGGTGAAGCGAAAATTTGATTAGTTGCGATCAATAACTAAAAACTATCGAGTTTTTTGAATTATTCGAAAAAATTAGAGTATTTTCATTCCAAAAATATAAGGAATTATAGAAAATCTACAAGATAAAAAATATCAAAGAATTGTTGGAAAATTTTTAAATCATCAGAAATTGTAAGAGTTATATAAAAAGTGTAAGGTTTCGAAAATGTCAAAAAATTTCAAGATATTCAAAAATTTTTAAAATATTGGAAATTCTGATAATTTTTTCATTTTTAAAAGTATGAAAATTTAAAAAAACTCAAAAATTGGCAGAATTTGAGATTTTTTTATATAGAGACGTTTCTGAGATTAGTTTTTTGAAAAAACAAAAAACAATTACCAACCAGGGAATAATATAATCATTCACATTTGAAATCATCGACTTGTAAAAACAATTTGTTTTTTTCTTCATCAGTAGAGAAGGTATATTTCACTGATTCCCTGGAAAAGTTCTTCAATTCTTCTTTGGACAGATTGAAATGTTTCCCGAGCAGCTCGAATTCTTCAGATAACGTTGTGTTGAAAACACCTTTATCATCCGTCTAAAATGGGAAAAAAATCATCGATTAGAAATTGAATTTCCTCGACATTTTCATGATGACATAATTTGACAAAAAATACAACGTACAGCTACGCACACAGGATGCTTTGCTTCGTACAAATACTGAAAATGGTGCTCCGAGAGGGATGAAACCGTCTTGCACTTAATGTTTGATGTCAAACACAATTCTGTGGAAAAAAAATTTTTGCAGAAAATTAAATTTACAAATTATGACAAAATAAATTATTTTCATACTTATTACCTAATATAGGACAAAAATGGTATAAATATGAATATAAATGAGTAATATGAAACAAATTGAGATATTATAATACATGCATAGACAATGAAATAATTTTATTGCTTTTATTAGTGACTGATTGTTTTTATACAAAATCAAAAATTTTTTCATTAATAAATTAATTATATAGTGAATTTTACTTATGAGAACTCATTTTCGGAGCTGAGACAATTTACATGGATGAATTTTCCATACTCATAACTCACCAACTGGAATACCAGATTCTAACAATTTTTGGAATTGATCGTCGGAACCATTCAAAGCTGGATGAAGACATGTGCAATGGCCTAATCTGTCTGGTCTAAAGTCTAAAATGTCTAGAACTTCGTTTTTGTTGGCTACCTATAAATGAATTTGAGAAATATAGGAATTATGGGTGTGCATTTACATATTGCATATTTTTTAACATGCTTGGAAATGATAAGCAGATTTTTGGAATCATTCAAATTTTATTATTTTGTAAAATTTGCCAACTTTCAAATTTCGGAAAGTTCGAAAAATATTAAAATTGTTTAAATTCTCATAATTTTCGAATTTTCCCGAATTTAAAATATTTCCAAGATGTTACAATTTTTTAAAATTATGAAAATTTTAAAGTCTGAGAATTTTCATAGATCTTGGAATGTCCAACGTTTTTGAGTTCCTCGCAATTTTCGTAATTCTCCAAATTTTCTAAAAATTGGGAATTACTAAAATTTTAAAAGTTCTCTTAATTTCAAAAAATTGTTGAAATCTCTAAAATTTCCAAATGTTTAATATTATCCAAATGTTCAGAATACACACAATTTTCAAAGTTTTTCAAATTCTCGACATTTCTTGGAATTACGAAAATTTTATTTTTAAATTCTTGAAATATCTAAAATATTTAATATTTTCGGAATTTTCAATATTTTGGGAAATTCAAAAAGTTTTAAAATTTGAAGAGTTGCTATATTTTCAAAAATTGTTGCGATCTCCAAAATTTCCAAAATTGTTGAAACTATCGGGATTTTCAGATTTCTCCTAATTTTTAAAATTATCAGAATTTTCACAATTTTCACGTTTCTCACAATTTTTAAAAATTAAAAAAATTCAAATAGTTTTGAAGACTCAAAATTTTCATAAATCTTAAAATGTTCAAAATGCTCCAAATTTCCAGTTCCTCAACATTTTTGGAATCCTCGATGTAGGAATTCCCAAAATCTTGAAATTATCAAAATTTTGAAAATTCTCATAATTTAAAAAAAAAATTTATCTCCAAAATGATCGAAATTTCGAAACATCTCTAATTATTCGAAATTATTAAAATTATGAAAAATTCTCAAGTTTTCAAAATTTTCAAAATCTTCAAAATTCATGAAATGTTTCAAATTCTGAAAAGTTTTCAAATCGTGAAAATTATCCGAATTTGAAAAGTATCAAAATATTCAATATTCTTGAAATTTTGATCAATCATAACATTTCTAAAGTTTTCAAAATCTCCAAATGTCTCAAAATTTTTCATAAGAATCATAATTTTAGAGACTTAAGTTTCTATAATTTCACATACTATAATTCTATACTACAGTTATAATATCATTCAATTGTTCTATACTATAATTCTATAATGTCACTTTTACCATGTGCCCCAAAACACATAACTTTTTTTTTTCAATTTACCTCGCCACAATGTGCTGATATTTTCAGCCCGGCCTGTTTGCAACGAGTCATCAATTTTATAAATGCATCTCCTTGAGTTGGATCTCCGCTCAAATCTATACCAACGACATAATTCGGGTATTCTTGATGCAGTGCAATTGCCAATTCGATATTTTCCTTCGCAGCATTTTTCCCTTGTTTCCGATTGACGGATATCAAAAATTTGACTGTTATGTTCAAACCTTCAGTTTCACTGTCCCTTTAAAGAGATTTTAACAAGAATATTAGAAATACCCAACATTACATCATATATGGGTTATTCTGAGAATAGAATATTTTCATTTTCATTAATTTATTAATTGGAATTCAAGTTGTCGAATTTTCACCTTTATTCACAAATTCAAAAATTTGCACCTTCAAGCCTCTCAATATTTCACATTTTAAAATTTCAATTTCAAGTATATAAATCGTCGAAATTCCACAATTGAAAAAAATATTATGATTCAAGTGTAAAAGTTTTGAAATTCCAACTCAAAAATGTACCAATTTGAGAATTTTGGAATTCAAATATTGTATGGTTGAGATTTACATTTTTTGATTTCAAATGTTTAATTAGCAAATTTTATTTCGATTCTAAAACAAAATGAATGTAAAATTTACTGAAATTGTTTCAAAATTTTTCAAAATGACCCACGTGGAATAAAAACCGCAATTTTTACCTTACTTTATAGCACGGATAACTGCTTCCGCATATTCTCTTTTGGTCATAAGTTTCTCAGTTGCTCGAGGTGTACTTCTGATTTCCAAGTAAATTACATTGTCGTTACAAAATTCCTCGATGACATCTTTTGTTGCGATGTAAATTGCTTGTGGCGTATTCGTCAACGAGTACGTCAAATCAAATGCTCCAAAAAAGCTGCAAAATTACAATCATCAGGATTATTATTATATCCATGATTACCAGATTTTCAACAAACTCTGAAAAGAAACACATAATCCTCAGTTTTCAAGTTTCTAAATACATTTACGATTTTAGCTTGAATTAAAAAAAAATTGACCATTCAATTTTTTGAGCTTTCCAATTTCACAATTCAAATGTTTTTGAGTCTGCATTTTCTAAAATGTATTTTACGATAAAACGTTTTCCAATTTTGGAAATAAAAAATAAATACATGCAAAAATTTTTGGGTCTGTGATTTGAAAATTCGAAGTTTGTATATTCCAACGTTTGAGTCCAAAAAATTTGTATCCTTTAATTTTTGATAAAAATTTAAAAATTGTCGAATGTACAGTTTTTTTTTTTTTTTCAGAGTAAATTCCGGAATCAATTTTATTTCAATTAATTAAATAATCCTGCATTTTCAATTTTCTACATTCACTATTCCAGTTGGAATCTGTCACTTTTTACATGAAAAACAGTGGCATTTTTTGCTTTATAAACAAATACTATTATACAAAAAAAAATTACTATTTCCATATTGCTCCTGCCCAGAAGGCCTTTCTCAAAACATTGACACCTACTCAGCCAAACAGGAGCATTTTTCTAATTCCAATGTAAAATTACGATCCTCTTTTTCTGGGTTTTGTAGCTTGTAAAGTTTTTCCAGCGTTTTCCGGCTCAAGGAACCATTCAAATGCGCGTGCAGTTCCTGCAAAAAAGGTGTGTAATTATATTTTATACATAATTTCACGATTATTGCGAGATCCGTAATTATCAAAACGAACAACTGATGCTCACTATTTTTGGTAGGGTTCGGCAAAATGCTTCCAACTCCATTTTCGAATTTTACAAACAATAGCTGTCAACAATTTTCGTGTTCAGTTTTTAAACTTTACAACGACTTGGTTTATAACAACACAGATTTGACAAATTTGACGATTGTTGACATTTAACCACATTTGATAATTTGCTGTCACCGCGAATCGCTCTTGCGCGCAGTCGTGCACAAAAAAAACCGTTAAGAAATTCAAGATGGCGTCGAGTGCACGCGCGCGGTGGTGGCGGTTGAGATTCGGATCGAGTCTGTCAAAATAGAGTTTTTTTTTCAAGTGCATACTTTTTTCAACGAAATTCCGAATTTTAAATTTAACCCAAACGAAAAGGATGTAAATTGAAAAGTAGAATGTGTGAAATTGCTAATTATCGAGTTTAAACAGTCGAAATGAATTAAAAAATATCGATCAATACTTTTATCGATAAAAGTATCGATCGAAACGCATTACGCATTGTCTGTGTCTTTTTGCACGAAAAACGAAAAAACAGTATAAGACGCTGTCACTATTTCGAGAATTATATGGAAAACAGCCTCTTTTATTTTATAAACTCCAAAATTCTGGAATAAAAATTTCTAAAACTTTGATACCCAAATCCAAAATTTGATAGGATATGTAATATACTACGTTAAAAGTAAATTATCGTAAAAATCCAAAGACTCGAGGTTCAAAAACTTGTAGATTGAAAACACGAAACTTGTAAATTTATTTTATCAAGTCCAAAAATGCGAAAACGAAATTTATTGAATCAGACAACCGACTCACTCCAGATAACGGGACTTGAAAATTTAGATCGCGGAAATTCAAATTTCAAAAAATGCAGTGATTTTCGCCTTTTTGCAAAAATTTCGGAATGAGTGTACTCAAAATTTGAAATACGCAGCAATTTCTTAAACTCACAATTTCGAATAATTGGAAACTTTTCGATCATGATTTCAAGAATTTTCAAGCTTCGAAAGTCTGTAAACTCATACCAGATCTCAAATTGAAATATGAAAATATTCCAACCACATATGTGATACAGATTCGCATGAATAATAATAAACTCATTCCAATATCTTATCTCTAATCGAACATTCAAAAAAGTAATCAAAACTTCACCTTGCAAACCACACAAAAATAGAATCACTCCAATTTTTGATTAAACAATTGCGATGAATTTCCACCTTGATGTCAAAATGTATATAAATAGAGTTCTTTATCCAAATAATCTGTCATTTCAATTCGTTCAAAATGAGATTTGTCCATATGACTGTTTTTTTAATTTTCTTACTCTTCGAATTAGCACTGGTATGTATTAATTACCACAGTGATTTTCCTCATATTCCATGATAACATAATAGTATATTTCTCAACGAGTGCAGAAGGCGCTTTTTTTACGAATGTGAAGTTTGCAAGACGAGCCGTAGGCGAGTTTTGCAAACTTCACTTCTGCACAAGTTGACGACTATATTTTTTCCAACAACGTGGAAAAAATACGATTTTAAACGTTTTGAGCCGTGGAGAAAATCGCATTTTCTCCACGGCGTTGGGAAAAGATTTTTTCTCGCGATCTAAATAAAATTTTTTCTAGTGCGAAATTTACGCGGTGCCAAATGAACCAGACAAATTCAAATTGTGCGGAAAAAGTGGATGTTATGTACAACAGTGTGGAGAAGGAACGGTATTTTGTCATTTTTTAGAAATTTCGAAATCGATACTATGAAAATGTGAATATTTTGTCATTTCGATACTTATAAGTATCTTATAAGAATTCGAATTTTAAAATACCAAAATTCAGAGTCCAGTTTTAATCTTTCGATCAAATATATTATTTCACAAAATTTATGAAAAGTTATCGAAATACATCTCACTTGCGATTTTGAATCACATGATTTTGTTATCGTTTCTACAATTTAGATATTCAATCCCGAATTTGGAGTCTGTGATTACCCTGCTGAAAATTGCTGATATTATTGATATTCATTCGAAATGACGTACTACTCGAGGGTGATTTTTGATAGTTTTTTTGAAACTATTGTAATGATAGTTATTATAAGTTTCTTGTGATATGGAATAAATTCGATAATTCCTCAACTAAATTTGTTATTTCATCAACGGTATAATTTCGAAAATGATGGTTCAACAAGGAAAATTTATTTTCGTAAATGATAATGAGATCGAATGAATGTACAAATTTTGTGAACTGAACATTTCGGGTTCGAACATTTTTTCGTAAATAATAACGGGATATAACAAATGTTCCAATTTTTCTGCAGATGGGACATTTTTGGCACTCATTTTGAAAAATTTACCCAATTAACCTTAAAACAAGCTAATTCCAATCCGAACAAATTCGTGTTCGCATAGCCGCAGATGGCGACACGTCGAATAATTCGCAAGCAGTTTTGCGTTTCACCAGTACATCCACGACTTTCGACTTAGCACTTTTATTCCCATGAAAATCGCGTCTCCAATAATTGATTACCAATAATTTAACAATCGATTTTTCTTCCTCGGAACAAATGCTGAAGATATTGAATCAACAAGAAGTTTGATTACAAAATAATTCACCGTACGTATAACAATAACCAAATAAATCACATAAATATCAAACATCAAATTCAACATTTCCATGTTTTCAAAAAACGAAATAATCATCAATCGATGATATTTACCCAAACTTTTTCATGTATGGACTTCCATATATAATGAAAAATTGACGACTTTTGAATTTTCATAAAAAATTGTATAGAAATTTTGGATTTTTATAAAATATTTCATAAAAATCCAAAAGTCATCAATTTTTCACATCTGATGGTTGCCCCAACCATATATATGTTTATTAACATTTGCGCCAACCATATCTGTGGTTTGCACAACTATATATATAGTTGATACGAACATATCTATGGTTGACGTAAATGTTACCATTTATATGGTTATGGCAACCATATTGTTTTCTCCAAGTGCGTTGAAACACTAACACTGTCAACTTTGACCTTTTCATCAATGAAAATGTCTCGTTATCCTCGATCTAATTTGCCAACGGTCTAGTTTAACCAAGGTTCAACCTAATTATTCGACTCATATTCCACCTGATGATTTTTTACGCGTTATTCGACCGACATTGCCACAATTTGCTATGTTATTTTGTGTTTAAGATGTGTTTTGCACATTACTGATGAGCACCTTGCATTATTTTCGCCGCGCATGGAGGAAACAGCATGTGGGACGTGTTAATACGTGAAATATTGCCACGATGATACGTTAACTTTCGAGATCTGGCTTAGCATAACCCGAGTTTATCGCGGATGATTGTAAATTGTCCGCAATTGGCAGGAAGTCAGGGGACTGTTTGTGTGCCCCCTCACTTCGCTCTTTTCAGCGTTCATTTGCCAACATATCGGGCTTTTTAGGGATATTTGCTGGATAGTAATTTTGAAATGATGTCATTTTTGATTGTTATAAAAGTTCTGAATGAAGATTTCATTTTGTATATAGTTCGGTGATGTTAATTTATGGATCTCTCATTCGCGTTTAGGTGTTTTTCGGACTTCCAGGTGACATTGTAACGGGACGAAATTTTCAGGGGGCATTTTAGGGGTTTTGAAACCCTTAATTCGTATATGAAGGAAGTACGCGCATGCGCGTAACAATATTCGTCGATCCGCGCTGTAGCGAGTCGACGAATATTATGCGCACCTTTAGTGTTTTTGAAATTGTGAGTGAATGGTTTCTCCATCGTTTTCTCAAAAAATGACGTTTTGTGACGATTTCTTGCGTACGTCTAATTTTTTTCAGACTTTTGCATGGCGGAGAACATTATTAAAAATCAATTGTTTATGACAAATTTGTTTGAGAATGAGGGAAAAAAATTTTTTACACACATTTCTGGAAATAATTGAATAGTAGT
>JAPYZK010001816.1:0-27208 GCA_030522785.1 Platygaster equestris | reverse complement strand
GACAACTTTGTAGCGAAACCGATCGTTAAATTTCATACATGTGCTTGGGCAACTCTTATAAATCTCAAGTACTGAATGCTGTCTGTTTCGAGAACAAAACGCGGGGCATTAAAAAGTCGAGTACAAAGTATCTGAAACTGTTTCTCATATCGTTGCTCATATAAGGTATCGACGTGACCGTAAAATAATTTTACCATTTTATAGCGAGCTCAACGGTTCTTTTTTACGCCGACTTATTTTTTTACGATTCGCTTTTTTACGAAAGGATTGTCGAGTTTCCGTGCTTTTCACGGGTCGTGAGAAATTTTATAAGGGCGAATTCGGGATTAGTTTCGGGAAGGGATAAAGGACACTTTGGCCATTCAAGAAACGCATCCGCGGCGTCCGGCGTGACGTGATTTCTCGTGCAGCTGACGCGGGTGAAGACGCCTGATTTACTTTTCTCACAAAACTCGGAGTTTTTGAGGAATATCGGGAGGTATTGAATGGAAACGCGGGGGTAGGGACGCTACCGCGATCTGGAAAAAGATTAGATTACACAATGGGGTGTGTTTGGAAATATTTACCCTTTGAACTGCAGCGTTTGATCTAAACATCGATTCCCTTGTAACTCTGGACTTTGTAAGGTTCCCAAAAAGATTATTCTGAGTTGTATGGTTACCAAATGATCACTTCAGGGTCCTTTTTTAATGCATTCATTAGGAATAGGGCTGTCAGGGTGAAAATTTTCACAAACGTTAGCCACCAATCCCAATTCTTTCCGAAGTCCTCCAAACGTTCATTAAACTCATTAAAACGAATCGATATCTTTGTCCATCCGAATTGAAACCCGAAAGACTTTCGACAGCTGAATTTTTTATCCACCTTTTTATCGCGCACAAGAGATCATTTTTCTACTTTCGTGGTCTGGAAATATCTCATGTAAGACCCGGCGCTGCACAACAAAAAGGCTTCGTGGATCCTTATAAAAATCAGAGCCACAATGCGGCCTTTGTCCGACGAATTACCCCGTCCTCGGAATTCAAATAGTCGATTTTTCCCAAAAAAAGGCTCCTGCGATTCGCCTTGGATCATTGAAAAATCGGGCATTTACGGGGGACTTTGCGCATTGTTCGAAACCGTGGAGCGTGGCAGGACCATCTTTTCGGGGGAGTCCTTCGGACCCTTTTTTTAACCGTCTCGGATCATCCGTAGCTCGAGAAATATATTTTCATGTGTGATTAAATCCGTTCCCGTACACATGGGGATGGAATTTGACAACTTGTCGAATTCGATTACTTTAAAAACTCAAATTGTAATTAAAAATTTAATTCAATAAAAAACTCACATGAAAATGATCTTCGTAGAGCTCTTATCGACTTTTTTCCAATTTTCTCTTTTGGGACAGTGATAAATCCGAACGAAAACTGTGCAATCACGAAAAATACTCTGATACAAATTCTTCAACCTAAAATTGACGTCCATAAAGAGATCCATACCCCCTAAAATTCTCCTCACGAAAAGGTAATGAACCCCTCCAAAAAACGACTCACTCCTTTTCTTTTCCACGAGCAGCAACAACAAAAAATTGCCATAACGAGGATCAAACGAAATTACGATCACCTTAATAACCTCGAAATCTGCATTTTTATACGCATCGAGGCGAAAAAAATGGCCGCAAATTCGGGGACGCTTTTTTCACGACAATCGCGTCGTTTGATAAAACGCGCCCTTGATGATCGCTGAAAACTCGTTTCATTAACAGTAAGGGACGATAACAAGCGGCCCACCCCATAAAGCTATCGCGCGGGTATTTAAACGGCGGCACCTATCATTTTCTCGCCGATTCGGAGCGTTCCGCGGCTCTCAATAATTGATACGTACCCGAGGATCGTCCATATTGAGGGTAATTAAGAACACGTTTGCGAATTTATAACCCCGTGTTCGCACGTCGCGTTCCTCGGCCCTATTTGCCGTTGTCAATTACAGTAAACGAGTTTTAAAGATTGTAAATCTGAAGCCGCTTGTATCCGGCAATGGGCTATCTCGCGAACAACTGTATCATTATTCATCGATGATAAACTAATGAACCGTGATGTCAAAATATCGGGAGCGTCAAGGAAACGTTTTTTCGCCACGTCGTTGGAAAATTGCTTCGAGTTTGTTGGTACAGGTTTCGGATGTCGATGGGTGAAAAAGAGGAGGGGGGGGGGGTGGTGGGGGGGGGGGGGGGGTGGGGGGGTGGGGGGGGGGGTGGGGGGGGGGGGGGGGTGGGGGGGGGGGGTGGGGGGGGGGTGGTTTGAGAATTGTGGTGAAAATGACGATTTTATAGGAATTTTGGAAATGGATAAGAATTTTGGGGATTTAGATTTCGCAATTTTCGGGAATTTATGTTCGATATTTTCAATTTTAAAAAATCCTAACGAGATTATAATTTTTTAATTTTAAACTTCTTCGAAAACTTTTTAAAAACTCTAAATTTCGTAAATTTTATACCTATGGAGAAGTATACAATATATAAAATTCGGTAAATTATAAATATATAAAATTCGGTCGGAAAATTTTTCCCGAAGTGTCATGTTCCCCGCGCGCGAATATTTCGGTGCAAAAAGGCGATGGCCGAAGTAACGCGAAGAAGATGTAAATTTAATGCGAGAAAATCGACTGCATCCGGTGCATCGCGAGGGTTTTGATTCCACGAGCAAAGGCCGGGAACTCGGTATTTTGCCGACAAACGATCCAGAACGATTCAGTCAAAGGCTTTCATTCAGGAGGTGCGTGTGACCGGCCAGACTAAACTTGTAAATACATAATCGTGATTTATGCCTCTTCGACCGCGCGTAGAAACAATTTCCTGCCGAGAGATTTTTTATCTTCCTCTGTCGAACGGATAGAAACTTTCAGAGACTTTCATATTCCATAATTTTGGGTTTTTAGAAGACTTCGTAATTTTCAATAATAATTATTGTTGGAGTTAATGACTTTGAATTGTTATGTTCTATACAGGGTGTCCCAGAGTCAACAGGAACTCCCGGAAACTGCAGATTCCTTATCAAATTTCGAGTCGATTTTCCCTTTCCAATTTTTCTATTTTCGAAAAAATAATGGAGTTATTAACAATTTAAAACAAAACCAGGCATATAAACGGACACAAACGGCCATCAGGTCTGTCAAGGTCTGTACATGCGAAATATCTTTTCGTGATATTATCGAGCATATTCCATAAAATGCCCGAAAATGATTGAAAAGATCTAAAAATACTACATATTGTACAAGACGTCAAAATTCGAGATTTTTTTGGAAACTAATGCTTGTTGGTATCAATTATATTTATCGAGGGACCGAAGGACGTTTTTTATTCCGTTCCGGATTTGTTCTATCGCGCAGCGAGTCTATCTCTTTAACGAAGTTCCCAGATCCCGCATTTCCATTCCCGGCGCATCCTCGAAAAAAGTTTAGCCGCTATCTTTGTGGCTACAAATTTATAGCACTCGGGGTCCACTCGGCGCGGGGCAAAGAAAATATGTCGGGACTCGACTCCTTTAGGACGTCCACAGCGACGTCAAACGTCAATCAGTTAATGATTACTTTGAACCTCGAACGTGATTGTGATCATCCGCCGCGGTTCGATCATTCGAATTTTTTCGTTGCGCGATGCCGTGAATTCTCGAGCGGGAAAATTTTTTTTCAGTTTTTATCACTTTCGTGGTTGTCGTAGGTTGTTTTTAATAAACTTTGTGCAATTTGAAGTTTTATATAGTTTTCAAGGTACGAAAAATTCTTTCATAATAAATTTGGTCTTTTTTTACGCATTTTTTCATGAATTACTTGAAATAGCTTGAATAGCGAGTGTAAAAAGTAGAAAGGAAATTCTTAAAAATTTCAGGATTTCTATATTGCTTTTTGCATTCAGATTTTTGGTTGATGGAAGAAATATCACGAAAAAATTTTCAAAATTTCTCGAATTGATCAAAAATTAATTAAAATTTCTGGAATTGAGGGAATTTCTTATTATTTGAGGAACACACGTGATTTTCGGTAAATCAAGAAAGTTGTCTGAAACCGTGAAAAATTTTCGAGTAATTAGCAAATGTTTCAAAAGTTCTGGAAAACTATGAAAAATGTTCGGAAATTTTTAATTTGATTGAAAAGTTTCGGAGATTTAAAAAATTTTGTTCACGAAAAAATCGGAAGTTTCGGAAACTGATCTAGCTATTTTTAAATCTGATCAATAATAAACTTTCGAGGAACACTGGATTTTGAAGCCGTTAATATTTTGGTATTTTTAGAATTTTTCAGACGAATTATTGCATATAAACACAAAATTGAATATTTTACCCTATCAAAAAAAGTAATGCAACTAAGTAATTCAATTTAAAATAAAACAGAATGCAATTTTTTCCACGTGGATAATAATCGACAAGATTTTTTTAATGAAGGTAATAAAAAATATGACAAATATTTAAACAAAGAATAATTTTATTATAAGAATGCACGTTTCTGGGATTTAAATACAGTACTAGTTTTCCAAGAAAAAAATATATAAATAAATAAATAATTAGTCGAAAACATTCAAAATATAAACGAAAATTCAAATGGACACTTAAATAACAATTTTGGCCGAGTAATCAATTTTCACGATGAATTACTTGCTTGCGATTGCGACTGCGACTGCGATTCTTGAGTGGCTGAACAAAAATGTTCAAAATCAGATTTTATGTTGTTACGAATAAAGTGATTAAAATGATCTGAAGAATTCGCGAAATTCAATTCATACAAAATATACCTTTGTAAGAATATTCCAGAGCCGTGGAAATCGTACGCATGTCGCCTTCGATGCTTCGGGCCCAATTTTCGACGTCCCCGATTTCTTTAAGCGCGCTCGAAAACGACTCCACCAGATTCAGCCAAGATTGGGTCTGTTTCGCGAAATTCGTTGCGCTGTTTTGAAGCTGCTTGGCTTCGGCGTCGAGTTTTTTCTGATTCAGGTATGCTTGCGCGACACTAGGAAAAAAAGGTTAAACCTCAAATTTGTTGTAGTTTTATTTGTTTTTCAATATAATATCATACTCATTTGACTTAATTATGTACATTATTAACTCAATTTAAAATAAATTTAGTTATAAATTAATTCATAGTCAAACTTATATTTATGAAAATGATCAAGTTTATTTTCATTTACTATAGTATGATATAATAAATTTATAGCATTAATTCGATATAATATAATCATTATACATATAACGGATATTAAATAATTAATATAATATTACAAATATATATATATATTTATGAAAAAAGTTTTGAGTAAACAATTTATAGTTTCAAAAATGTGTAATAACTTCGCTGAAACAACATTATTCGAACGTGTAAATTGTAATGAATTGACTGAACAATACAATATTGTGTATAAATTATAAAAACAAAAATTTATACCCAACATTCAAATGATCGACCAGCGCTTGCGTTAAATTATTTGCGGCCTGAACAGCGTCCTTCCTCTTTTGTTCTGTTAATAAAAAAATAGGAAATTAAACAATCTGATTTTCACAATCATAAAAAATCTTAATACTTCAAGTTCTGAAATTTTGGAGTTTCTCATTTTTGGAATGGTCACATTTGAAAATATGTGAATTAAATCTAAAAAATGCAAAAAATTGTATTCTCAACTGTAAATGATTAAAAATAAATAAATGTAGAATTTATGTTGAAATCATTCGACACTGCGATTTTTTTTATCAAGGATCATTTACAAACGACAAATATTGTAGTAAAATAAAAAACAATCATGTTGACAATTTTCAAATGACCTATCAAATTTTGTTGTTAAAGAAACCAGCAAATCAGTAATTGGTCTGAAAAAATCCATACTTTGTATTTTTCGAACGATCCTTTCCACATTTGAAAATTTATGTAGACAACAATAAGTAATTCACCTTGTCTCTCTTTTCTGGCAGCATGTTTGGCTTGATGCTCCTTGACAATAGTCGATAACATGTCTGCGAAAATGCGAAAATTCTTTCAAAAATGTTTAAATCCACAAAAAAGAACAGCTTTTCGGAATGTAAACAATGTATTGACGTATGTAAATTGTCACTTCTAACCTTTTGAATAAATGTCACTCCGATGAAATTAGACTAATTATTTCAAACCAAACGCATCAAATCGATGATTTTTTACTTGCAACACGAAGAATTTGCTCTTATTTTATTTGCATTTGCAATATTTACACTGATTACACGGTAACTACAGAATAAACAGACTCACGTAGGCAAAAAATTACAGTTGGTACTATTGGTAGAGTAGTGGTTGGTAGTGGTGTTCAGTAGTGTTTATGAGCGTAGTATTATAGAGGGCAGCAGTTTACGGGTAGAACAATTAACCAAAATGATTAAAAAATTATATATGAATCGGTGTAGTTATGAAAAAAAGCATTTTATTTCATTATATATTTTAAAATGTATTCAACCAGTATAAATTAATTAAAGATATGATAATTCAAATTCACAATGATTTGGTATATCTGACATCAACGGCCATATCCTGTTGGAACTACCCGTTCTCGTCCGATCACGGATGTCGTCTGATGGGGGAAGTTCAGCCACGGCGGGTCCCGTTAGTGTTTGGCCGGGTGCCCGCTTGGGAACGCGGGATGCCGTTGGTTTTTTTTTTTTTTTTTTTTTATCTATCTGATAATAAAATTTACATAATAATTTTATTTATTTATTTGATTACAATTAATCGAGACGTTATTTTTTTATTTTGAATAACTTTGTATCCTCACATAAGTATAAAATACCGTTCTGAAACACATTTTGATAAAGAAACATCGTAGCAGGTTCGATTTTTCCGCATATTTTCCACTGTATAATAAATGATTTTCATGCATCGTTATTGACTGTTTTCGATGTGCTGTTTCTGGAATAGTTGTATTTGTTCCCACTATCGAACTGGATTAAAATGATGGAAAAAGTAGCAATCCCACTTACAATCTGAAAAATAATCAATGGAAATGATCGAAAATTTTCGAAATTTTATACATACTTTTAGAGAAATATCAGATAAATTTGCTCAGCCCTCAATAATTGATAGCAATTTTTCAAAATTCTATTAAAAAAAGGAATATTCTGGATCATCTTTGGGAAATTGATGGTAAATCTCGAAAAGTATGAAAACTCTCGTAAAATGTCCGTAAAAAATCTCAAAACCTTCATGAATTATAGTATTCAAGTCGATATAATTTCTAAAAATACTCAAAAATCCGATAACTAATAGTAAACGACAGCCATAGAATAAAAATTCGGGAGACAAATCACATTGCTAAATTTAACATTTTTCTTTGTAAAATTCACCGAATGCAGAAGAGTACTATCCAAGGGAAAAAATCCACGAGCCGTGAATTTAACATTAGCGTGCATCACCAAAAACGAAAATTCTTGAAGCTGAAAACCATAACAAAATTAATTACATTAATTTTATGGAAACATCTGAAGGTTTATAAGTCTAAAGAGCGTAAGCGTCATTTCAATAAGGTTCATTTTCTCATTCGAATACATAAGAAAATAAACCTTATGGAAATAGCACTCACCCCATTCAAGCTTCCAAACCCTTATTTATTCACGACATGAACAAAATTCACTGTAAATATACCTGAAGTGAAACATCGTCATTTTTCGAGCAGAATATCATGTCTTGCAAAATGACGCCAGTTTCTTTCATCTGGCGAAGACAAATAATTAAAACTAATGATAAAAAATGATATATTACTTAGAAAAAATTAATACAATATGCTTTGAAAAAAAATTGTAATTTTCTATCAATTCGAAAATAAAATGAAAAAGTAACTCACTTCTTTCAAAATGGAATCAATACTTGTAGTCAACGTAGACAAGGGAATCGACGCACCAAGCACCAAACAAACAGTACGTGTAATTTCCCACATGTCATAATTTTTTAAAATTTTCACAATCAAGTAATAAACATTATTCAGCAACCCAAAAAAAGCAATAAATATGCAAACAACAATAGACAAAGAAAATAATTTGTCGACTTCTACAGCAACCTCGTGCAGTTTCACATACAATCTACGTAAAACGCAAATTTTTCTCGAAAATTTATCCAAAATGAATTTACGATCATTCGAACCCAACACGTGTATCACATTAATTTTTCGCAATTCGAGTTCTTTGAGCAGTACAATATTTATCGCCCGAAATCGTATAGCAAGAAGTACAACTACATAACCATACTGAAAAATGAAACTTGCCAGAAAAAAACGTATGAAATAGAAACCGATCAAAAATATAGCGTCTGTACTTTTACGCCAATTATAAGTACCCATAGCTACACAGTACAAAAGAAATTCAATGACAATGGGAATCAAAAATTTTTTCGACGAAATTTTCAAAACATCGTAATACTCGAAAAGAGTGCAATCAGTTTGAGCAATCGTGTTCAGAATTCGCGTGAAGTATTTTCGATGTAAAAAACTCTGCAGTAAAACTGTATTGGCAAGAAAAATTGCGAAAATAATGGCCGAATAATCATTGATGTACACTGGTAGGGTTGCTTTTTCATAGATGGAAACAAATGGGAATATGAATAATACGAAAGTTTCGTAAATCGTCCAAAAACACTGGAGAAATAATATCCATATTGCCCCTGCTGTAGACAGTTCGAAATGTGGGTGAATTTGTGGTTTATGGTGTTTTTTGCAATGTCTGAAATTACGTAAACACGAGGAAAATCCAAAAATTCTGAACCATATGTGGGGGTAATCAAAGAATGTTTTTCTGGTCTTCGAGCTCATTCTCGAAATGTTTGAAGACTTGAGTTACGTAATTCTGATTGATGACTGACGTCGGGGGGAGGTATTTGTATGATTGCTATCTTTTTTCCTTATGTAATTGTTTACAATTGTTTTCAACAGCGTGAAAATTAATCGCATTGTACATTATGTAATAATAGTTTGTAGACAATGATAAGTTCGAGTGATATTTGTTTTTATTCATAATTTGTGAGGGATTGTAAAAAGGTGGAATTTTTTAGGCCAGATGAAGTTTACGGTATATTTTGTAAAACTTTATGAATTTTTTATAGATTTCGAAAACTATACACGAAGTCCCAAAAAAGTTACTTCTTGGTTTCTGAGACAACAAAATCAGAAAATACATTTTTTTATGTTCAATTTTCACGTAATTTAATTTTTGGTTTATTAAAGTTCTCTAGCTGTTCTTACGTAACGTACTTTTTTCATTACTGTCAAATTTGATCGATATTGCGCACGTGCTGATAAGAGATAAAATCTTAATGTATTAAATGCTAATGCCATCACTGTTTAAAACAGTCTAGTAGGTTTGAGATCCTTGGAGAGAAAAGTATAATTATAGTAATTAATGTATAGAATTATTAGGCATTTTTGCAGTTCTAGAAATTCATCAAGCTTTTCCAGAGAGCTGCCTACAGTATTTCTAGGTGTTTTTGTAAATATTTTAAATCAAAATCTAGCAGTTTATTTACCTCAACAAATAAATAATTTTTTAATCAATCAAAAGTCAGCCGGAGTTCAAGGTCATGAGTATTTCAAGATAATCAGTAGTCCAAAGTTACTTGTGGTTTGAGGTCATTATTATTTCAAGGTTACAAGTTCAAGGTCATTTGAAGTTCAAGGTTATCCGATTTTTTTATGATGTAGACGGATAAGTTAGAGTGTAATTCGTTCGGAATTCGTGACTTGATGTTTTGTAACATTTGCGACATGGATACTTGTACTTACGCTATCGTATTGAATTAAAATGATAGAAAAAGTTGCGATTCCACCTGCAATCTAGAATATAAAAAACAATCTTATCGTTCTCTTTTATGTAAGGAAGATATAATACATATTGCTCTACAGTAAGAAATATGTATACGTGAAATATTCATTAATTTGCATAACATTTTTCGAAAATCATTTTTGACGCTTGATTTCGAAAAATGATTTGAAATTCGAGCTTTTTGGTCATAGAAAATTACCGAATGTAGAAGAGTATTATCCAGAAGAAAAAATCCTCGAGCTGTGAATTCCACTTTCGCGTGCATTACCAGAAATGAAAATTCTTGGACCTGGGAAATACGATAAAACAAAAAATGTATACCGTCATTTCAAGATAATGTTTTTTTTTAATTTAAAAAAAGTTGGAGGAGTTGTACCTGCTGTAAAAAGTCACCTTTTTTGAAGCTAAATATAATGTCTTGTAAAATTACTCCAGTCTCTTTCACCTGACAAACAAAATTTTTTTGTAGTTGGGTAGAAATCAGTATTCTGTATAAATATATTGTTCTCGAGAGAAATAAGAATAATTTGCCATTGGTTTCAACTTTCTGTGATTACAGTCACTGCAAATAATTTTATAAACGTTTTGATATGAATAACTTGAAAATTTCACACATTTTGAATATAACATGTAGTCTATTATTACATTTCGAAGTAACTGGGCGAATTTCAAAAAATTTAGTTTCCTACCTGTTTTTTTATCGAAATAATAAACTCAAACGAATATTATGAAATTGTTGAAAATCTTCAATTTTGCAATATCAAAGACAAAGCACTAAAAAAATTTTTATCCTTTAGAAAAACTCGAAAATTTTGAACGAAAAATAATATATTCGTGAAATTACAAATACAATACGAAAATCACTCACTTCTTTTAAGACTGCATCAACGTTGGAAGTCAACATTACCAAAGGAATCGAAAGGCTGAGCACCGAGCAAACAGTCCGAAAAACCCCCCAGAGCCCATAATTTCTCAAAATTTTTACAATCAAAAAATACACACCATTAACCAATTCAAAAAACACTATACTCGTGCAAGCAGTAATTGACAGTGAATAAAATTCGTCAACTTTAGCAGCAACCTCTTCCAATTTTTCATACGAATGACGTAAAAAATTGATTTTCTTCGTAAATTTCATCACGATCGATTTCGAGCCAGACAAATCAAATACAGGAATAACGTTCATAACTGTCAATTTCGATTCATCTCGTAAAACGACATTAATTGTTCGAAATCGTGTTTGAACTAGTTCCACAATATAAGCATATTGAAAAATAAAATTCACCAAAAACAAGCGCATGAAATAAAAAACAACTAAATAAATAACGTCGGCATATTCACTCCAAATTGCCGTAAAAAAAACGAAAGAATATGAAAGAACTTCGATAACAATAAAAATTTGAAATTTCATACTTGGAATTTTTGAAATATCACGATACTTGGACAATATGCGATCGGTTTCGACTATTGTATTGAGAATTTGTTTGAAAATTTTCCGGTGTAAAAAACACTGAGTCAAAACTGAATTCAAAACGAAAATATCAAAAATCATATTTACGTAACCATTAATGTACAATGGCAGTGAAACATCTTTATAAAACGAGATTGCATCGAATATAAACAATGTGAAAATTAGATAAATAGTTGACAAGAATTGAAAAAATACTGTCCATATAGCACCTGCTTTCGACAGTTCAAAATTTCGGGAATTTGGATTTTGAGAACACGCGGAAAAACCGAAAATTTTGAACCAAATGTGAGACGCATAGGGAAAATTTAATTTTTCTGGGGCCATATCGTTTTTTGACTTTCTTTTGCGGGATGTTGGAATTTATAGTCTTTTTTCTTAATTATATTAGTGTTTTGAGCGACACGCAATCGTGAATAAAAAATATCCACAAGGGAAATTTTTTATGTGATGAAAAAATATGCAAGTGGAATTGATGACAAAAGTTGAGTGAACATTTCAATATACATACGTATTACAGTTTTTGGGTGTGTTCTATTTGAGCATTTTATTGAATTTTCTGAAAGAATGGATTCGAAGTAATTTTCGATGCTGCGAAATTTTTGTCATTCAGAAGTGGAATGTAATCATTTTGCTCGAAAAGTATACATTTTTAATCAAATTCTAATTTTACTGTATTTTCTCAGAGGGTCCAATAGATATAATTATGTTAAAACATTAACAATAATAAAACAATGAAAAAACTCGTGAAAAAATCAATTCTAAACCATGTATGATCAATTCGATGACTGATTGACAGTGCGATTGTAAAAAAATTATCGGAATAATTAACATTCGCTGTTTCATTTCTCCCAAAAGTGTAATTCCATAATGTCTGACTAATGACAGATATTACTACTGAAAGTAGTATACGCGCGCTTCAAGCGCATGAAATATTTATTGATTTTCGTGTCTGTTGCTCAATTTTTGGTGTAAAAATATCAATTTTTTCTTTCGTCTGGTATCTGTGCACATTTTTAAAAATATGGGATCTTTCAATTCACGAAAGTTTTTGTGCATTTTCTGGGGATACAGTTTCACTGCAGGAAAAAGTATTTTGCACGTGAATTTGAAATCGATAAATTAATGAGTAACAGTCATTTATTTATGTAACCATCATTCGCATTAGTACAATAAATTATCATCAATGAATTTTTCAACTCTGAAGGTTCCAAGAATTTTGGATTCATAAATTATAAATGTGATGAAAATATCAAATATACAAAATATTATACTGTATTATGAAAATTGCTGTCTTTCACGTAATATTTTAATGTATTTGGTCATGTTGTATCATAATGACTAAGTAAGTACAAATTGCACCGACGACCTGCAAAAAATTTTATTATTTTTTGAATTCAACATACGGACCAAACAAGTCGCAACTTTGCAAATTTTACTTACTGAATGCATCAAAGTACTATCTAAAGAAAAAAGTCCAAAAGCTGTGAATTTGACGTCAACGTGGAGAACGAAGAACGAAAATTCCTGTAACTTTTGTAAATTACCGCAAAATTATGAGTATTTGTTTTATTTGATGTAATTGCATTTTGATGAATAATCAATTTCTTACTGATTGTAACAATTTTTCGTCTTTCGTTTGAAATATTATCTTTTGTAGAATAACTCCCGTACTTTTCATCTGAAATGTGAATTAGGAATTAAATTTCATCGCCAATAAAAAATTCGTATTAAATAATCGAAATATGTTCAAATTCAAAGTCGAACAGATTTCGACTCGATATGGAAAATTTGAAAAATCGGACGATAGGGAAATTTAATAATCCCAATAATTCGAAAATTTCCACAAAAGAGACATTCCAAAATAATTTTACCTTCCTCAGTACAGATGTCTGATATATTTTGCACTGGGACAGTGCACTAGAACATTATAAGAATCGTAATTTTTCCAAAAAAACATTCTTACCTCTTTGAGAGCTTCATTAACGTACTCCGTCAATGCAAACAAAGCCAACAATCCAGCCAAAATCCAACAAAAATCATGTAAAGTATTCCAACTTGAACCATTCTTAAAAATGTCAATGAGTGTGTAATAAAAACTACAAAGGACTACAAAAAACGCAGCAGCAACGCACAGCAAAATTGGCAAAGAATAAAATTTGTCAACCAGCACAGCGACTTCCAATAATTTTGCATACGAACGACGGAAACAATTTATTTTGCAATTGAACTCACGTACATTAATATTGAAACAAGTATAATTTGGTACCGATAAATTATTCTCTGGGATATACAATTTCGACTCTTTCACCAAAACATCGTTTATCAATTTAAATCGCGTCTGAAGTAGATTAACAATGAACGCATATTGAAAAACGTAATTCGATGTAACTATTTGTTTCAAATAAAATCCCCATATAAAAATTTGACCAGTCACGTTGTTTTCCGACGATGAAGTGCAAATTATGTAAACGTGTGCGAGATAAAATAAGACAATGTAAAATAAGACGTTTCGATTCGAAATATTTGTGACGTTGTGACATTTCGACAAAATGCAGTCGACTTCTGTGATTTCGTTGAGAATGTTTTTTACAGATTCTCTTTTCAAAAAGTTATTAATGTATATAAAGTTGATGACTAATATGCCTTTGGCAATTTGTATTTGATCGGTGATGGAAATTATTGATGAGATATTATAATCGTATGCGATGTTGAATAATGCTAAGACAATGCTTTGATAAACAGTCAATAAACAATTTAAAATTAATATCCAAAATGTTCCAGATTTTGATATTTTGAAATATGGATGATTAGTTGGTTTTTCGTGATTTTTGCAGGGTTTCGTGTTATACGAACACGCAGAAGTTCCGAAAATTTTGAACCACATGTGAGTTGTGTAAAATGAACTTTTCTTTGCGGGTTCTGAATTTTCGTTGGACTCCATTCCACGTAAAATGGATATGACAGTGGCATTTTTTACTTGATAGTTTTTTATATCGCGTAATCAATAAGCACTTTGTTTCAAGAACATTTGAGCGATCGATGGATAGATGTTCTTCGCGAGATAAGAAATTAATCTCCTGGGAGTGTGATAACGTTTCGGTATCATTATTTTCCATTTTAAATGGTATGCCTGAATTTTTCAACGTTCGGAAATTCAATTCAGAATTCGGAATTTTGATGGAAACTTCGATGACTCGGAAATTTGGATAGTAAATGATTCTTGATTAAGAATTATTTTGAATATTCATGAAATTTTTCGTGTAACGAGGGAATTCAAAACTTGAAAAGAAACAAAATCGATATTCAAATTTATCGATTAAATGATTGAATGATGTATACTTGATTTTTCTAATGAAGATTGGCCCCAATTATATTTCATTCGCGAATTTGGAAAGTTTAAAACGTTCAACATTTCTGTCTATTTGTTGTTTTTCGTCTATATTACACAAACTTGTTGTATACGAACATGCGGATCGAAATTTTGGAAAATCGGTTTGGTCTTACTGCTTGCTGGACACATTTTTCAAAATCCAGGATTTCTCAATTCACAAAAGTTTTTATGCATTTTCTGGGGAGGCAGTTTTACTTCAGGAAACTGTATTCTTTACGTAAATTCGAAATCGATGAATGAGTGAGTTGAAGTCATTTATTATTGTAACTGTCGTTCGTAGTAGAATAAATTATTATTACTGCATCTTTCAACTCCGATAGTTGCAAGAGTTTTGGATAAATAAACTATAAATTTGATGAAATTGTTAAACTTTACCAAATATTAGACTGATGAATATCGTTCTTTTACGTAATATTTTCACGCATTTGGTCATGTTGTATCATAATGGCTAAGTAAGTAAAAATTGCGCCCATGATCTGCAAAAAATTGTATCTTTTTTTTTTTTTTTTAATGTAAGATACAGATCAAAAAAGTCTCAACTTTTAAAATCTTACTGAATGCATCAGAGTACCATCTAAAGAAAAAAGTCCAAAAGCTGTGAATTTTACGTTGACATGGAGAACGAAAAACGAAAATTCCTGTAACTATTGTGAATTATCGCAATATTATGAGTACTTATTTTATTTGATGTAATTACATTTTGATGTACAATTAACTTCTTACTGATTGTAACAATTTTCCATCTTTCGTTTGAAACATTATTTTTCGTAAAATAATCCCGGTACTTTTCATCTGTAATATTAATTAGGAATTAGATTTGATTGTGAACAGAATATTCGTACTAAACGATCGAAACATGATTAATGAACTTTAAACATTTTATGGAATTTAGGATTTGGATGCTAATATCCCACAGTGTTAAGATTCTAAGGAAAAACTGTGCATATTTTCAAACTCAAAATTCGAATTCAAACATATAAAAGTACGTAAGTTTAAGGATTAGAAACCTCGAAATTTCAAGTGTTGCCTCGGAAAGTAAAGTTGAAATTTATGGCATGAATTTGAAAAAATCAGTATCATGAATATGTATAAGTCACGAAATTATTCGAAATTTCGAAAAGTTCGAAATTCAGAGATTCGAGACTTTTTATCTGAAAAAGAAAACGTAAAGAAGTGAAAAATTCAAAGTCGAACAGATCTCATCTCGACATGAGAAATTCGAAAAATCGGAAAATGCGAATATTCAATAATGCCAATAAATTCGAAAATTTCCACAAGGTATAAATAAATTCAAGGAATAATAATTCCAAAATAATTTTACCTTCCTCACTGCAGAAGTTCGATATATTTTTCACTCGGGTAAAACATTACGAAAATAATAATTTCTCTAAAAAAACATTCTTACCTCTTTAAGAGCTTCATTAACATACTCCGTCAATGCAAACAAAGCCAATAATCCAGCCAAAATCCAACAAAAATCATGAAAAGTATTCCAATTCAAACCATTCCTCAAAATGTCACCAAGAGCGTAATAAAAACTACCAAGAACTCCAAAAAACGTAGCAGCAACGCACAGCAAAATTGGCAACGAATAAAATTTTTCCACCATCACAGCGACTTCCAATAATTTTGCGTAAGAACGACGAAAACAATTTATTTTACAAATAAACTCACGTACAGCAACATTAAAACAGATCGAAGTTGGTGCAGATAAATTATTCTTTGAGACATCAATTTTTGACACTTCTACCAAAACATCGTTCATCAGTTTGAACCGTTTCTGAAGTAAATTAACAATGCATGCATATTGGAAAACATAATTTGAGAAAACCATTTGTTTCAAATAAAATCCCGCAATGAAAATTCGACCATTCACGTTTTCCCACGGAGAAGTGAAAATTATACAACCATATAAGAGAAAAAATAGAAGAATACGAGATGAGAAATTTCGATTCGAAATATTTGAGACACTGTGACATTTTGATAGAATGCAGTCAACTTCTGTGATTTCGTTGAAAATATTTTTCAAATATTCTCTTTTCAAAAAGTTATTGATGTATATAGCGTTGAGAACTAAGATACTTATGGCAATTTGTATTGCGTCGGTGATAACAATAAGTGACGAGAAATTGTTATTATAAATAATGTTAAACAATAACAAAACGATGCTCTGATAAATAGTCAAGAAACAATCTAAAATTAATATCCAAAATGTCCCAGACTTTGAGATTTCAAAAGAAGGATGAATTTGTGGTTTTCCGTGCTTTTTGCAGGGTTTCATTTTGTAGGAACACGCGGAAATTCCGAAAATTTTGAACCAAATGTGAGTTGAATGAAATAAGCTTTTTTTAGCAGATTCTGAATTTTTGTTTGATTCCATTCTGCGTGGAATGGATAGTAAAGTTATATTTTCGATTGGCTTTTTTATACTGCGCTATAAATTTCACTTCCATGAACAAAACAATTCAAGCGATCAATAGATCTGTTATTCTATCTTCTACAACATCGATGTTGTTAGAAGGATATAATTAGTGTTCCGGGAGTGCGATAAAGTTTCAGTATTGTACTTTGGCGATTTGGAATTTTGTAACTCGATTTAAACACGTTTTAGAACATTTTAAAAATTTGATATCAAATTTCAATCGGAACTTTGAAAATTCGAAACTTGAACTATTACATATATTTAAAAATTATCGTTCGATTAATTTAAATATTTTTGAAAATTTCTGAGTAAGACTAGAAAATTCAAAAAGCTGAAAGGAAACATGCTAAAACATTTGAATTCAACAGTTAAATAATCACATGTTAGAATCTTGATTTCTCTAATTCTGATGATGAAATTGGCCCCTTTTGGCTTGAATCCGCAGTTGCATGGAAAAGGACTCGATAGTAGTATTGTATTATTAAAAAGGTCAACAAAATATTGGTAATTGTTCAAATAATAAATAAATTTGTTGCTCAATATACGTGGTTTGATAGGAAATACAAAATTCGCTAGCCACTCACGCCTATGAGCAAAAAAACGCCATCTTGAACGTCTAAAAAACTCTATTGCAGAATTGTTCAGTGTCAACAGGTTGAACAGTGTGAATTGTTTTGTCGTTGTTTCACGTTGTTTGTGGTTGTTTGTGAAGTTGATCGAAGTATATATGGTGGAAATTCGTAAAATTTCTGATAAAGTGATTGTGGACTTTTTATTTAAAACAAGTAATTCGAAAATTTAAAGAAAATAGGTAATGAATCATCATCTAAATAAAACTTCACCCTTTATTTTGAAACGTAACAATATTGCAACTTGGTATTGAAATTGTCACTCTCGAAATTTACGAGAATTAGGTTACATTTTCGGTTTTAGAAAACTACAAATTTGCATTGCACAATCTTGTTAAATAATGGATGATCCAATTTTTTATCACATTTCAAATTCAGAGTGAAGTGTATTTTGATATTTTTTGAAGAATTTTGACATAAGAGAGCCTATTTTACGTTTAGTCACATATGGAAAATTGGTGTCATTTTACTTTCTTATCGAAACGACTTGTGCAAGTAAACTCGAATTGTGCAATAATTCGTGCAAGTTTTGTTTTATTTTTTTTACGCCAAAAAAGCACTGGATATTTTATTTTTGAATCAATAATACGAGGTTCAAAATTGACATTGAATAAAATGGTCAAAAGTTTTGTTCGTATTAACTTTGTTAATTTTGAGTGATTTTTGTTATGTTGTTGTTCAAACAGTCTTATTACATTGGTGTTTTTTATTATTGCTGAAAAAGTTCTAGGTTGAAAAATTTTTATTTCGACAGTTGGCATTTTTTGATTCCTAAATGTAAAGCAATTCTGAAGTCACTGCCAAAATTTATAATTTCATCATTTTTTATTCGCTGAAATTTCAAATACAAAAATTTTGTACATTATAAATTACATTACCAAAATTTTCAAATTCGAAATATTCAGTCTATGTGCATTTTTACTCATTTTTCTCACAAAAAAATTTAATTTCATTCAAAATTTCATGAGGTTTTTCAACCCCCCTAGGTACACTCCTGGCATCTTCTAAAAATTCAATTTTCCCATCAGAATCATCAAAAAAACACAATGGCGACTTGGGACGGTTCGAACCCGGAATCCCGGAACCCAAACAACTTCCACCACAACCAACAAGGCCGTTCACACCCGAAACCCCGAAACCCAAAGAACTTCTACTACTACAGCCAACAAACCAACCACCCTCAAAACTGGCAATATTACCCCCAAGAGCCGCCAAATTCTTATTACAACAACGCCGGGCCAACGAGCAACACGGCCTACTATCATCAAAATTACAACAACTCTTATCAACCAGAAAATGGTCAATATTACTCTCCGGAGCTGCACCGGGAGCAAAATCACCACCCCTACCAAAAATATCATCAAAACAGAAATCCAGAATCAGGTTACAAGCCCCACAATCAACACCATCGAAGTCCTAATTACCGAAACCACCAAACCCAGAGAAACGAAGCTGCTGAATATTTTGAAACGGAACGTGAATCGGGCCACAATTCGCATTTCCGAAACCACCAAACGCAGAGGAACGAAGCTCCCGAACGTGAATTCGAGCACTATTCGCAGGGAAACCAGGAAAATGCGCAATTCCAGCAGCAGAATCAAAGTTCTGCTGCGAATAAACGTAACAAAAATTATGGGGGAGGATCAGGGAGATTTTACAATGATAGGTATCAGAGGAATGAGGTGCATAATTGGAACAGTAATCAAAGCGGTAGATCGGATTTGGCTGGTCCAAGTTCGGAGGAGTGGAACAGGCGTGATTATAATAGGTATATAGATATTTAGAAAGATTGAAAAAATTGCGTCAAGTAATGTATAAACGACATTAAAGTTGAAAAAGTTTGACGAACTTCGTAACTAAAACCGTGAAAAATGTTTGTTGTATCAGGATACGAGTGTATGTAAATTGTGAATATTGCAGTTGTTAATTATTCTGAAATTTGAATAGGCATAAAGAAGAAAACAGGAATGTCCAGGAATTCGACGATCAAAGATCAGTTCGCAGCGAAAATTCTGGTGCCCCGGGAAGGAGATGGAAAAATAGCGAAGAAGGGGCAGTAGGAGGAAACAAATCGGAAAAATATCACGATAAATTTAAAGATAAAAGAAGCAAATATCTTAACAAACAGAAGCAACATCACACGAATGATGGAGAGAGTAAATATGAAAGAAAACCGGAAAAAAGGGAAGTTCCCAAGGAAAAGAAGGAAGAGAGCACGAATTGGAGGCAGAAATATTTGCTTGAAAACAAACCGAGTGTCGTGAAAAAGAAATATCACAACAAACAGGATTATGGTAAAAATCGTAATATTGAATATTAATATTTAAGTAAGTCAAGTTGAAAATTGATAACTTTCTAGCATTTACATTGAATTGGAATTTTTGTTCTGTCAGTTTTGCGAAAATTTTCAATTTTTTGTAACACGTCGTTACTGGAATGATTTGTAAGAGTGTTCCACAATATGAACATTTCATGTAGAAAAAAAAATGTAGAAAATATTCCGAAATTTTTTATTTTCAAAAATGTGGGAGTTCTGAGTATTTTGAGGATTTGACAATATTTGACCATTCAATTTTTTATAATTTTTTATAATTTATTTTTTAACAGATGACGACGCCAGTCAGCGAGAGCGTTTGACAGATCAGCTAAATAGGGGTCAATTGGAATGTCTAGTTTGCTGCGAACATGTTCGTCAAAGTGATTCCATTTGGTCTTGTGCGAATTGCTACCACGTCTTGCATTTGAAATGCATCAAAAAATGGGCCAACGTTTCGCAAGATGGTCAATACCAAAATTTATTCACCTACTTTTAACGTTCTTTTTATCAATTTTTCTAAACTTTTTTTAATGTTGATTCGTTTTCGAGAATTTCCGGAAAATGAGTAAACGAATATTTTATACGTTTCTGATAGTTATTAACAATTGAAGATTTCAACATTACTTTACAAAAAATCTGTAATTTCATAATTGTAATCAAAAACGCTAATAATGTAATTAACGTCAGATCAGTAACTTATAATTTTTTAAATCCAGTACGTCAATTTTGTACTGGACATGAAATCAGTAACTTCTAATGTTAATAATCAAAAACTTAAATTGTATAATTAACGTAAAATTAGTAGTACTTTTCGTAATCATATACTTTCATTATGTACTTAACGTGAAATCAGTAACTTTTAGTTTTTGTAATCGAAAACGTTAGTTATTTAATTAATGCAAAATCAGCAATTTATAATTTTTGCACTCAAAAACGTTAATTTAATGTAAGTAACGTAAAATCAGTAACTTTAAATTTTTGTATTCAAAAACGTTCATTTTGTAATTAATTTATTAATCAAACGTTGTTGAATGATGATCGCCTCTGACTTGATTATCAACAATTTTCGTATTTCAGAAAATGGCTGGCGTTGTCCCGCTTGTCAGAACATTTCGATGAGTTTACCAGACGACTACTGTTTCTGCGGCAAAATGCAATCCCCGGAATGGAACCGTCGTGACACCGCTCATTCTTGCGGCGAAATATGCAAACGCTCTCGCGCCTTGAATAATTGCGTTCATAAATGCACGCTCCTTTGCCACCCCGGAGCTTGTCCGCCTTGTCTCGCCCTGATCACGAGATTCTGCGGCTGCAAAAAAACATCTCAGAGCCTGAAATGCAGCGCCACCACTCTTCTGCTGTGCGACGACCTTTGCGGCAAAATGCTCAATTGCGAGAAACACGAGTGCGCAAAAAAATGCCATCACGGGGATTGCGGGGTTTGCGAGGAAAAAGTAACACAAGGTAATTTGGGGATATGAAACGGTCCAGAAAGGAATCCGTCCAGAAAAACAAGATGGCGTCAGGATTGGCGGTGAGGGGTGACGAATAATTCGTAAAGGCGCGTTTGAAATCAAAAAGTTGAGAATGTATGAATTTTGAAAAAAATTCAAAATTTACAATGTTCCTTTTTTTCCAAAATTTTAATTGAAATCGCTAAATTTACTATTTTCATATTTTTTATTTTAAAAAAAACGAAAATTGCAAATTAGTACGAAAAAAATTTACCACTCTCAGAATTAGTAAATTAAAATTTAAAAATCTTGAAACTAAACAATTTCAAGTATATCAATTTTCAATTTTGAGTATGAAATTTTTATTTTCAAGGAAATCCCGATTTGAAAACTTCAAAATTCTGAGTTGTTAAAAGTAGTGAAACTCGTAAATTCATAAATTTGGATTAGAAACTTTATACTCTCGATTTTCTGCTGTACAAAAGTAACAAAATTAACAATATTTTCATTTTTCAAGTGTGAAAACTGAAACTTATAAAATCTTAATGAAACAATTTTGCAATTCCACAATTTATAAATTAGAATTGAGAAATTTTGAACACAAAAAATTCTGAAGTTCAAAAATTAGTTGGTTAAACTTTAAATATAAAATTTTCAAATCGAAAAATGCTAATTCTTTTTAATTAATATTTTAGTAATTTTTTCGAATAAATTTTTGAAATTTATAAATTCATGAGTTTTCAATGTTTAATTTGTAGTTTTCATACTCAAAAAAAAAAAAAAACGAAAATTCACTACTTTAAAAATTATCAGAGTTTCAGAACTTTCAGAACTTGAAATATTCTAAAACTTAACGACTTCCAAACTTTTAAATCATAAAACTCTTGATTTTGTATAAATGATTATGTATAAATTCCAGCATCTCTAGAACTTAAAGTCCTGTAAATTTGCCAAATTCAAAACACTCCAGAATTTTATAACTCTATAAAAGTTTGAAATTCCAATACTTCCTAGGGGGAAATTTATAAAAATGGTGTATAAAGAAAACACTTCCTGTTCAAAATATTGTCAATGGTAATTATTTATGAAGAATTTTTGTAATTATGGTAAACAATTGACCAAAAAAAACGAAGATAGTAAAAGTGAGTTAAGGGGGTGGGGGGGGGGGGGGGTGGTATTTGATTATACTGTGATAAACATTCGTAATATTTATTTTGCAGTTTGCTTCTGTGGAAAACACAGCAGAGAAGTTCCTTGCGAAAAGGACACGTCTTTGATGTACGGTTGCGGAGAAATTTGCGATAAGACTTTGAATTGCGATAACCACAAGTGTACCAAGATTTGTCACGAAGGACCTTGCAAAGGATGTCCCTTTATTCCCGACGTCGTGACTCATTGTTGCTGCCAACAAACTCTGCTCACAGAAAAGAGGTCCAGCTGTTTGGACCCTGTTCCTACTTGTGATAAAATTTGCTCCAAACCTTTGCCTTGGGGACATCCGAGTAGGTTTTTTTTTTTTTTTTTTTTAATAAAATATCCATAGTTATTAAAATACATGTATTTTCCAGGCAATCCCCACAAATGCAAGGTGAACTGCCACACTGGAAACTGTCCGAAATGCGAATTGACAACGATGGTGAAATGCCGCTGTGGAAATATGGACAAAGAAATTCCTTGCGTCGAATTGGTGACGAAAGCTGACGACGCTAGGTGCGAAAAAAAATGCACGAAAAAACGCGATTGTGGAAAGCACAAATGTGGTCAACTGTGTTGCATCGAAATCGAGCACATATGTCCACTTCCGTGTTCCAAGAATTTGAGCTGCGGTCGGCACAAGTGCGAGCAAACGTGTCATAGAGGTAATTACATAGAAGTAGAATACACAAATTTTTGCAATAGTGAAATGCACATTTTATTTTCTTAAGAGACGTAAAATTAATAATTGAAAACGTTTATTTTTTTATCACTGGGTTGTTGATTTGAAGAAAAATCCATGTTTTTCGATGTTCCCAGTCAGTTTTTGTTATTAATTGGCATTTAAAATATTTTTTGCGAGAGGATGTCAGTCCCTTGTTAGACAAAGTAAATTAAAACTTGAAGTGAAATGTTTTCTGCGAGGGTATCATTAATCCGAAGTAGCTCAGTTGGTTAAAGCACCCGACATGAAATTGGGAGGTCCTGGGTTAGATTCCCGGCTCAGTGGAGATTTTTTTTCTCGCAAAAAACATTTCAAATGCCAATTAATAACAAAAACTAACTGGGAACATCGAAAAACATGGATTTTTATATAAAATTAATAATGTTTGAAAATGTCAACATTAGTAATTGAAATAAATGACTTTCAGTTTTTCCATTTTCCAGGTCGATGTCAACCATGTTATCGCAGCAGCTTCGAAGAACTGTATTGCGAGTGCCGCAGCGCCGTAATCTATCCGCCGGTTCCTTGCGGCACCAGGAAACCAGCCTGCGACAAACCGTGCTCGCGTCCGCATTCTTGTGGCCACGAAGTTTTGCACAATTGCCACAGCGACGCGACCTGTCCGCCGTGCACGATCCTGACGCAGAGGTGGTGCCACGGAAAACACGAGCTCAGAAAAGCCGTGCCTTGTCACATCAAAGAAATCTCATGCGGCCTCGCGTGCAATAAACCGCTTTCTTGTGGAAGGCACAAATGCAAAACTGTGTGCCACCCTGGCTCGTGCACGAAACAGGGCCAGAATTGCACGCAACCTTGCACCAATCCTCGTGCGTTGTGCGGCCATATTTGCGGAGCCCCTTGTCACGATTCGACGTGTCCCGACGTGCCGTGCAAAGAAATGGTCAAGGTGAGTTTTGAAATTTTGTGGGGTCAAGTGTGTAGCAAGAGGGGGGTTTTGACATGATATGACATGACATGGTATAATATGATATAATATGACATGACGTGACGTGACTTTTTTTTTGGTGGGTTTTTGGGGGGTTTTGGGAGTTCAAATTGTTTCCAAAATTTAAGATCGAATTATGTTAAATTGGGTCACAAGGTCGTTATTTAACAGTGTGAATTCATATTTTTGCTGTTAGAGAGCGATGTAAATTTTATTTCGTCTTTTTTGATTATTTTCGTACGAATTTTAGGTGTCGTGCCCTTGCGGTCACCGCAGCGTGAGTCGAGTCTGCGCCGAAAATTCCCGCGAGTACCAGAGAATCGCGACCGGAATTTTGGCGAGCAAAATGGCGGACATGCAACTGGGTCACTCGGTCGTGAATTTGAGCGAGGTTTTCGGACAAAACGCGAGAAAGCAAAATCAGCTGAAAACTCTCGACTGCAACGAGGAGTGCAAGGTCATCGAGAGAAATCGCCGACTGGCTTTGGGACTGCAAATTGTGAATCCGGACTTGAGCGGAAAATTGATGCCCCGTTACAGCGACTCCATGAAGCAGTGGGCTAAGAAAGATCCGAAATTTTGTCAAATGGTGCACGACAAGTTGACGGAGCTTGTGCAAATGGCGAAGAATTCGAAACTCAAGTCGAGAAGTCATTCTTTCGAGTGCATGAATCGGGAGAAAAGGGCTTTTTTGCACGAGTCTTGCGAACACTTCGGGTGCGAGAGTCAGGCTTATGATCAGGAACCGAATCGTAATGTCGTGGCGACGGCTGTTAAAGATAAGGTGGGGGATTTAAAAATTTGAGATTTTTTGAGATTGGAAGTTACTGGAAATTTCGTGAACATTTGAAATTCATTTCATTTCTTTAGAGTTTCGTGTTTTTAGATAATAAATGTTTGTGTAATTCAACTTATACACATTTTTTTTTTTTATTCAGTACTTTCGTTATTGATATCAAGGGGAGAAGCTAGAACGCTTCTAATTCCAAATATTTTCAAATAATATCTAAAAAAGCACTATATTTTGTTATTTATTATTTTTTATATTTTTATTTATTATCTTCTGTTTCTAAAAAATGCGAGAATATAAAAATATATTTAAGATATATAAATAGTAAAATAATATAAATGTAATATACATATAAATATGATAACAATATGACAATAACAAAATTCCATGTCGATAATTATTCCTTTAATTTTTTTTTTCAGTGCTGGTTGCCAAGTTACAGTTTACTAGAAATGATTCAAAGGGAAAGTGGTCAACGAAAAGTGCCTGGGCCGGTTTTGAAGAGTACAGTCGGTGCTGCAAGGTTAATTTTTTATATTTTTACTTTTTTATTTTATCGAGTATTATGCCTTTTTTAATTTGTTTTGTTTTTGTCTCATTTTTTGTTTTTTTAATAACTGTATTAAGTCACTAAACAAATGCATACATACTCATGAAACTGAAGGTACTGTTTTTACATAAATATTGTATACCTAAAAGTGATGAAAATGACTACCTGAAAAGCCATGCCCTGTACAATCAATGGAAAAATTTGCTGTTCACATCGAAGATACACAAAAAAGTTTTACACTTGTAAAATGAAAAAGGATTGAACAAATGGAACAAAAATTATACAATCCAAAAAAATATCAGTGATACAATAATTAATACTAAAAATCCAACAAAAGCTAAATTTTCATCGAACTCAGTTTTCACTGTATTAATTATTTTTACTCGATTGTAATATTGATTTCTATTTATATTTTTTAGGGGTGCCAACATACTGCCATTGAACAGTCGGAAGAGTCAAAAACCTTCGACGAGTTCGGCGTAAAGTTAAAAAAATCACTGGTGCCCAAAATAAACGTCCTTGATTCTCACTGTTAGAACAAAATACGGTCTTCGCAGAACGACTCCTGCAAATTAGGATATCGATAATTTAATCGATAATTTAGCGTTTGAAAAATGTGTTTCTACGAGCGTGCAAGTTGGTCAAGTTCACGAAAAAAATTACGATCGATGACGGTTAGATGTTTCATCACGACATTGCGTCAAAAATAATCATTATTTATATGTAGTTTTTTTTTTCTTCAGTAGACTTTGACTTGGGGTTGATCACGAATTGTATGCAACTCGCTGTTTCTGGTATGTTGATTTTTTCACTGGTTTTGGATTCGGGGTTTTTTTTTTTAACTATGTTATACATCTCATTTGTTTTCTTAGTAATTGGCCATGTATTAGGTTTTTTGAAAGATGGAATAAAGCAGTGGAATTTACAAATTTCTTTTTTTGTTTTTTTGTTTTTGTAGATGTAGAATGTTTTTTTTCTAGTTCTTCATTTTTTTTTTTTTTTTTTCAGAATTGGTAGTGAATGAGCGTAATTTTAGGGCAAGAAATAAAAGTTAAAATTTGTAAAGGTTGAATGATGGCGGAATAGAGTAAGAAAAAAACGAGTTTCTCGGAATTTTCAAACCCTTCGAATTTTTCAAAATTGTTCGAATTTTCAGTCAAGTTTTTGATAGCAATCAGAAATTTTAAAATTAAGAGTTTTTTGTAAACTGAATCAATTAAAATATTTTTATTATTTAATTATAAATTATTATATTTCACATTATTTATATTTGTGAAAAAGCACAAGGACACTGTATTTTTGAAAATAGAATTTATGGAAGAATGTACTGAATCAGGTACCATTTTAAAATTTCTAAAAAATTCAAAGAACGTTGTACAATTATAATATAATTTATTTGTGAAACTTCACAATATTTGAAGATTTTGGTTAATTTTTTCTATACATATCAGTTTTCGGGCATTTAGGAGAATCCTCAGAAATTGGGAAAAAAGTGAGCATTTGCGAATATTTTTGGAATTTATAGA
>JAPYZK010001814.1:0-24037 GCA_030522785.1 Platygaster equestris | reverse complement strand
ACGATCATGACAATTTTCGTCTATCAATTATGGATCTTGGTGGATAGAGTTGTTCCTGATGGATCGAGAGTATTTTTGAGTGGATCTAGGTAGATCTAGAGTAATTTTGAATCGATCTTTTCAAAACTAGAGTGGATTTTGGTATATCTAGAGTATTTTTGAGTGGATATTGTGAATCTAGAGTGGATTTTGATGGATCCAGAGTATTTCTAAGTGGATTTTAGTGGATCTAGAGTCTTTTTGAGTCGATCTTGTGGATCGAGAGTGGATTTCGGTGAATCTAAAGTATTTTGAAGTGGATTTTGGTGAATGTGAAGTATTTTGAGTGGATCTTGGTGGACCTAGAGTGGATGTTGGTGGATCTTAAATATTTTTAAGTAAATCTTGGTGGATCTAGAGTATTTTATAGTGGATCTTGGTAGATCTAGAGTATTTTTGAGTGGATATAAGCGGATCTTGCATATTTTTGAGTGGATCTAGGTAGATCTGGAGTATTTTTGAGTGGATCTTGTGGATCTAGAGTGAATTTTGGAGGATCTAGAGTATTTACGAGTAGATCTAGATTTGAAGTGAATATTGGTGGATCCAGGGTGGATCTTGGTAGATTTAGAATACAAGTCAATCTTGGTGGATTTAGAGTATTGATGAGTACAGATCTTGGTGGACCTAGAGTATTTTATAGTGGATCTTGGTGGATCTAGAGTATTTTAGAGTGGATCTAGAATATTTTCAAGTGGATCTTTTGGATTTAGAGTGGATATTGGTAGATCTTGGTGGATCTAGAATATTTTGAGCCAATCTTGGTGGATGTAGAGTATTTTTGAGTAAATTTTGGTGGATCTAGAGTGGATCTAGAGTGGATTTTGTTGGATCTAGAGTGGATCTCAGTGACTCTAGAAAATTTAGAGATTGTCGTTACAATCATAACAATTTTCGTCTATCAATTATGGACTATCTACTTCGGTCTGCATAAAAGAACAAACTACGTCAAATTCCATATTTGTTCTATACTTTCGCATGTTTTAAATAACTTCACAGCGTTGTTCATTTACATTTTTCATTTGATTTAAAGTGTATTTATTCAACGATAAGTATTAAAACTGGTGTTGGATGATGAAAATCCATTATTCACTGCTCGACTATGGTCAAAAAATGACCTTCCATCGGTTCGTTGGGAGTATAATTTGTGAATAGGGAAGGCGTCCGCGAAAAGATGATTACAAATTTTATTATTATTTATAAAATTTGATTGATTGATAATGTAATAACATTCATCCATCGTGGATTTTATGGAACAGAATAATGTTTCATGTCACCTAAAATGTGGTTTTCCGTATTGTGTATATTCATATTCAATAGTTTGTCGATGAGAAAAAAAATACTCTGTAATATTTATTCGAATATTACATTTAAATATTTCATTCATCTAAAATTTTCATATCTCTGTGAAATTTAGTGGGCTATTTAGTGATTTAATGTAATTGTTTATCAATTTTCCGCGCATGAGGCGAAATTGTGTCTGGCGGGAGGATTCGTTGAGGGTCGAATCAAATGAAATAAAATCTCGAAAGGGGCAATTTTGCGCTCCGTACGTTGGGAAACGTGGGGCTATCGATGTTCGCTCGATAAATGCTTTGCAAGATAAATGACGTGTGTCGAGCGGCCGACAAACCGGGCACTATTCGCCCAATTATGTGGGTTCCGATCGACCTCACTGTCAACCTGTCGCCACGACTCGCGTGATTGATGGGAAAAATCTGCTGGTTTCCCGAGATTTTGAATGAGCTACCGGCGCATGATTTTTAATGCACCCTAAGGATGTTTTACGATCGAGGGGAACCTACAAATCAGAGTAGAGACGATCGTAGCACGTATAAGAGAATTCTTATCGTGTACGTGGTCAACTTTTTGAGGATGAAACTTGCATTTTGTACAAGGTGAACGTTGTGAATATAAGTAATTGGCGGAATATAATTCTAATTTTATAAAGTTAGTGTTGACGAGCGAGAGATTTATTCGTGAGAATTTAGTTCTTTGAATGTTTTTCCAACGCATACGAAATGTTGAATTTTTCAAGTCGTATTTTTTTAACAATTCAGCAAACTTGAAAATACTCTAGAGACATCAAGATCACTTAAGATCCAATTGAAAATGGATTTTAGTGTGTAATGCAATTCAGTAAAAACCTGAAATTACTCAAAGGCAATAAGAGAAAACATACAAATTATCACGTTGACATTTTAAAACGTGTGTAATCGAAGGAATACAAAATAAAAAAAAAATAATAAAGTTTAGGAACAAATAATAGAGAATCTTTGAAAGTCTCTTAGTTAAGTCAATGAGTGTACTTTGAAGTATCAATTAAGGCAAGCTCGCCTTTTCCGTGAGGATACAGTTACTCCTGATTATACCTTGAATTAAACGATTTTGGCAAAAAAACTGATGCATGCATCTCCGGGAAATCTTTCGAACAACCTCAAATCATCATATCCTCGCCATTTCGTGCTCAGTATCAAGCGAGAAACGCTGCAGGAATCGCATATCCATCGAATCAAAAAACGTTAATACGCAGTGAGAAACGCCGGAATGCGTTCGAGGTTAGCGGAAAGTCCACCACTCGGGATTCGCAGGAAAGATATCTTAATTGGCATCCTCGTTTCCCTATTATTTTATGAACTCTTCGTAGCCATTAATCCAATCACTATTATGTACTGCGCTCACAAGTGAACATTAAGATTCTTTGACTTAAAAAGGACGAAAAAATTCTTGGAAAGGTAACAGATACGTAATTTTGTCATTTTAGTGATTCTGGTGATATATGATCCGTCAGTTTTTTTGGAATCATCGAATTATTGGAGGTTCAAAAAGTACGAGATTCTTCGAGATATGGAAAAAATAAGAAAACAGAAAACATAGTTTTAGTAATTTTTAAAATTCAGGTTATCTCAGGAAGTTCAAATATTTTCAATATTTCATCACAATTCTAAATTTCCGAAAATTTTAGAAATGCCAAAAATTTACAGAATTGCGAAAATATTTACTTATGACTCCAAAAATTTGGGAATTGACTTGATTTTTGAATTTTATTTCAAACATTTCCAAAATTTCGAAAATTTCATTGGATTAAGGAAATTCCAAAAATTCTCAGACCTTCGACAATTTTCAGAATTTCAAGTTTTTATAAGATCCTAAGATTTTCATGAATTTCGATGATTTCTGTACTTTAGAAATTTCGTAAATGTAAACGTTCCGAAAGTTTCGACAAGTTTTAGGATTTCGGAAATTCTGATAACTTTGAAATTTCAAAAATTCAGCAAATTTTTTTTCATTTTCGAAATTTCGAAAAATGCAGGAATTTTTTTAAATTTTATGTTGAACATTTTCGAGACTAGAAATTTCGAGAAATTGCAAAGTCCTCAGAGTTTCGAGTATTCCAAAAGTTATGAGAATTTGCAGTATTCTGAAAATTTTCGAAAACAAAACTTTAAAAGTCGAAATTTTCGAAACCTCCATAATTTACATATCTTCGGAATTCCTAAAAACTTCGAAATTCTTGAAAACTTTGTAAATTTACAAAACTTTTAAATTCTCACAAACTCGAAAATTTGCAAATGCTTCGAAATTCTGAATTTTTGAAACCTTTACGATTTCTGAAACTTATATAACCAAAACTTCGAAGTTTTTCAAACTTTGTTAGAGTTCTCAGCAACTTCAAAATTTCCAAAAATTTCAAAATATAAATATACTAATCTCATCAGCGAATATCTACAAAAATTTGTGAATAAGCAGTAATTAACTAATTTGATCCTAGTTACTGATTAAATTACTAAAGATAAGTCACTATTCCAATTAGTAATTTTCCACCAACTTGTAGTGGCTCTTCACTTTTCTCTTTTCCAATTAGTTATTGTCAGCTAATAATTATCAATTCTCAAAAAAAAAAAAAAAAAAAAAAAAAAAAAAAAAAAAAAAAAAAAAAAAAAAAAAAAAAAAAAAAAAAAAAAATGATCCGATACTCCCGAAAATTTAACCGTGCACCAACGAAACTCAAACACGACTCGCATTTCCCGGTGTCTATGACGAATAACTCGACATTGTCATTAAACACAATACCCCACGTCAATATAAATAATGCCCCGTTGCATAACATTTCCGTTATCGTAGAGAAACGATCTCCGCGTGATACCTTTGCCCATCGATCGGATCCATTAACTCTCATTTTTCACATCCATGCCGCGCACAATAATCCCGGCTTTTCATTCGGCTCCTCAACCCTTTGCAAGGTTCGATGAGAAATCGACTCTCGGGTTTCGCGGTGATTTTCGCTCGTCAAGTACCCGGCGTAATCGTCGAAATGGTCGCGCCCCTCCAAGCCCTCCCCCGTACCCCATTGACCGAGCACAATGGAAATCAGCCCTTGGCAAAAGACTCGACGATCCGACTCGAATCCGTATCAATCGCTGTCAAGGACACAATCGAAACGTCGTGTTACCTGCGACCCCCACCTCTTTACCCCCCCTTCAACTTTCGGTTCTCGCGCGCGAGTGCATTATTATCCTCTCGATCACAATGAGGCCCATTGATTCGCCATCGATACCTTAATACACGAACGCCCCGAGAGATCGGGAGCCCCGGCGCCTAGCCCTGCATGCGGTTTCGGTACATCGCTCCACAGCGATGATGTCGCGTCTTCCACGAATGAAGTGCTATTTTATGGGGTCGGAGGGGCCCCGGGTGCACTTTATTCCGGGTATTGATGTTAATCGATGAATTATGTGGGACCTTCCTAAGTACCCACCTGCTTATTTACCGATGCCCTTTGTGTCGCTTTTGACGTGTTTTTCAACAGGCATATCGGTGTCGTTGGGGATTTTTATTTTTGCCTTTTTGGGGGTCTTGAATTTTACAGGTGTTCTTGCGAATAAAATCTCTTATTTTGAATTGGTCGAAATTTGAGTATTTTAATTGGTCATTGTTGTTTTGAGTACTAGTCAATTCCTAGAAGATTACTCTGGACAACAGAAGAATCTGCATATTTGAACTGGTCCTGTGTTGAGTATCTCGAACAGTGAATTTAAATTAGGCAAACATTAAATTTGTGTTGAAACAACTTTGTTTCCTGCTGCTTAGTTAAGTCTTTGTGTTGTCGAAATTATTTTTCAATTATTTGAATTTTCATTTTTTGTGGACTACTAATTATTAAGTGAATTTTGACTATTTTTAGAAGTCGAATTTCTTTGACTTATTGAATTAATTTTCTACTGTTTTCAGTAGTCAAATTTGAATAACTGATTGGATAAGTCATTTTTGACTATTTACTAGTAATTTATTTTCCTCTAGACGAGTAGATACGCTATGCCAGTTCTGGAACACCCTCCCCCCTCTCTCCTACTATTATGTGATTAGGAGATAAATTCTTGAAAATTCGAAAAAACTGTGAAATTAATATACAAAAAATTCTCGTAAATTCAAAAATTACGAAAAATTTGACTCAATTCAGGGAAATGATAAAAAATATGATGGAATCAGAACAATTTTTTTTCAATGCAAGAAAATATAAAAAATGTTGAGAAATCTTTCAGAATTCAATAGAATTATCGAAATTTTAAAGAATATTCTCAAAATTCTCAAAATTTTTTACACTATTAAAAATAATTCAAAAAATTTGCTCGATTCCATATTTTTTATTATTTCCCTCAATTTTGTCGAATTTTCGATAATTTTTTTATTTACTAGAATTTTTCATAATTTTACAGTTTTTTCGAATTTCCTAGAATTCATCTACTAGTCACATAGTGGGAAGAGTGAGGGGGGGGGGGGAGTCCACAACTGTCAAAGCGTATCTACTTAGACGAATTGATCAAATTTCACTATGGAACAGTTGAATTTGCCCAATTACAAATGAAAGAGCATATAAATGGATGGGGTCAGAATGAATGGTGTTCCGTAGGGCTTTTTTCAAAAATACGAAATTGGTTCAAAAATTCTCAAATCGATACTTTTCTTCTTCTTGAAAGTTCTTGCTAAGATATTTCCGACATTGATTCTGTTATACTGCAAACTGTCCTAAAATATTTTTTAAATAAAATTTTGTTTTGTACTGCTTTGTATTAACAAGCGTAGAATGACTGGAAATATAAAACTTGTTTTACTTAGCAGCACGTTCACTGAACATAGTTGGTTTGCTAGAAACACAGCACGATTTAAAAAAACATTGAATGTCTGCTGAGGAACTCGTAGGCATACAGTGAACTGTGATTGGAGGAAAGATTTTTTCGCGATTAATCCACGAAAAACAGTGTAGTGTTCAGATTTATAAATGATCATTTATAAATAATTGATGCTGATGAAAAATGTAATTGAAACTGGTCGTTCTGATAAGGGGCGCAATGCGGAAATAATCTTTTAAATTATAAAACACTGTCATCTGTAATCCAGGAATTTCTCGGTAATCACTACAAAATATGAGAAAAATCGAATATTCGCAATCGAATTTCGTAATCACAATTAATTGTAATAGCAGGATAAGTGACGTAATCCACATTAAGATTCATCTAGCGGATCCAAATGTAGATTACATAGGACGATTCCGTGTACCGGAATCGTCCCGTTGACTAAACACTTAGTGGCGTATTAAACGTCATTCACTTTCAACAGGCATTGCGATAATCCGGCTCCGGCCACGGGAGCAAACACCGCGCGGTTGCAGCCTCTATATCCCATTTTATCACCAAAGGAACACGCGATCTCGCGATCTTTCGATCATGAGTCTCGATCGTATCTCGCGCGCGGACTCGGCCGCGCGCTCGATCTAATCCGCTGTTTGTACAGCTTTCGAGGGACGATCGGGAGAATGATATACCTGTATCGGATTCGACAAGTCGATTTTTTATACGTCACAAATAATTGATGCCGATGAGTCGACATGAACATAACACCGTTCACTTGCAATTTTCTCATATTCTTTGGTTCTCTTCGCAAGATCGTTCAATATCAAAGTGGAGTTGATGATCGATAACTTCCCCCACTTTCTGTTACAGTCAAATTCTAATTCTTGAGGTCAGCATTCATTATCGTGTCACATAATTTGGACTTCAGGATTTTCATATTTTACTCAGATTCTCAAGTTTTTGGTTTTTGAATTCTGAAGGTTTTTTTGAGTTTTTGAATTCGGAATTTCGAGGTTACGGGATTCAAATTAGAAAATATACCTATTACTCGAAATTTTTGAAATTTCGAGTCAGGAGATTCAGTCTTGCAATTTCGCAAGTGTATTTGGGGTTCCGAAATTTTTCAAATTTCAATCTTTCCAAAGTTTAAAATTTTTTGACTTCGAAAATTTTTACGCTTTCAACATTTTTCAAGAGTTTTTAGAATCATAAATCTGACAATTTTTAAATTTTAAGTTTTTGATATGAGGAACTTCGATTTGTAATTGAATTCTAGAATTTTGAATTAAAAGTTTGAAACATGAGAAATTAGAGGATTTCAGATTTTTACATCCAAATTTGAGAACTTTGGAAATTCTATTTTCGAGTTTTCAAGTTCTTGGATGCACAAATTCAAAATTTCCAGCTATATTCAATTCGAGAATTCAAAATCGAATAAAAAAGTGTGAAATTCGATGTTCCCAATGCCGAGTTACAAAATTTTTGGAATTTCAATTTTTCCGATCTTCAAAACTCTTCAATTTTGAAAATTTCGTCACATTTCATGTTTTTCGAAAGTCTTTAGGATCACAAATTTGAAATTTTGAATGTTTCGATCTACGTAGTTTTGGATTTTCGATTAAGTGCTCGAATTTCGAATTTGAAATTCCAACCACGAAAAATAAAAAAACTCCACATTTTTGCATCCAAATTTAATAACTTTGGAATTATAATTTTCGAATTTTCAAGTTTATGAATTTACGAATCCGAATTTTTGAGCTATATCAAATTCGAGAACATTCGAATTTTTCCGAACTTTAAAAATGTCTGCATTTTGAAAATTTGATTTCTTTCAATGTTAGAATTCATGAGTCAGAATATGAAAATTTTCCAATTGGAGCGTCAGATCCAAAAATTGTAGTTCCGAATTTTCAGATGCTTGAATTCTGGAACTCAAAAACTGAAATTCCAAAACACGATGAATTTCGAGAATCAAGATTTTCCAATTTCTCAACACTCCAGTTTTTCGAATTCGAATCCAAAATTTTCGGAATTCAAATCTCCGAGTTTGTCAAGTCTCCATATTCACAAATTAAAAATTTCATACTCTAACTTTCATTCTCTAAAATTGCAAAATCTTCAAAATGTTAAAAAATTTTCCTAAGAACGAAAAATAATCCATAATTATCATCAAGTATTGACCTTGTCGATCGTTAATAATATTTCACTCATCTATCTAAACTTATCAAATAACTTCCCGTCCTTACATCTCACAACTAAACGCATAATTTTGGACAGTCCATATTTCGTCATTAAAACTCAATATTTGACCGCATTTTGACCTAACTTTGCTCCCCCGTCTACCACTGACGAACACAATCTGTCGACGATTGAGAAATCCCGCTCGCGCCTGCGAAATGCACCCAAAGCGCCGAATCTTAATCGATATGCCCAGAACGCGGACTAAAAAGGCGAAAAAAAAATCCTGATGACGACTCGGAATTGAAAGCCCCGTGGTTGGGAAAAGATGAAGATGAACGATCTCGTCTTCCGCATTGTCTTTTAAACGTGGCCGCGACGAGTTCCCGGGAACGGAGCTTCTACCCCGGACGAAGAGACGTGCACATCAAAGGGGGACGGACCAGGCCCCATTCCTTTCGTATCCATTTCAAAGGACAATGCGTCCTGCAGTGTCTTTGTACGAGCCCGCAACGGATTGTCGCGGTGGTTGGATTGTCGTTGATTACTGACAAGAAATACCGGCGCTGACGTGGGTGCCACGGATGAGAGAGCGCGCGGACGACGAGTCGCCGTCAATCAGCCCGCGACGAAAGCACCGCGCGCCAGCTTTCATTCCCTGCCTTTCATCGGCCCAAATGCCACCCGCGACCCCACCAGTTTTTACCGATAATTTCATGTTTTCATTTGGACACACTACGCGTCAATCAATTTCTAAGAGTGTCTAACGAAGGGCAAGGGGGGGAAGATTAACTACCACGTACGTTTCACCTGCAAAATCTGAGAAAATCTGTACACGATCGACAGAATGAGTGGAAGATGCAACTGGAACTGAAATTGACTGAACAATCGATTGAAGAAAGAATCTGAAACTTCTCCCGGGTAAACTACGAAGGTAAAGGGTTCGAATTCACAAAGCACACGAAAATATTATTTTACGTGGAAGAAATGAGGAAAAAATGCGGGAGGAGAGGTGACTAGGCGAAAAAAAACCAACGTGCGAAACGAATTAGACGAGCCGGGGCGGCTCGGTTTTCGGTTTCACGTGCGGCGACGTCCTAGGGATCCGCACCGGGGGGATGCACAAAATACTGATACGAAGCGCTGCTCGCGCTTCCAAGAAGAAACGCTCCGCGAAACCCTATATTTTGCGTAGGACGAGGGTTGCTTGATCGTCCGGTCTGCGGGCGCAGGTACCCTACACCACAAGATATAATTCCTCGCAGACGTTGTGATTTCGGGATTCGCGAGCGCTCTGAGTCCGGCCCCATGTATCATTTTCACATCGCGATCGCGTGAACCGAAACGAACTATATCTCGCCGTGGCTGTGCCCTGTGATCTTTCCAAATTCTTGTATTCATGTGAACTTCGTGAACACCCTGTAAAGGAAGAGCGTGCCCTCACGGAAACTTCCCTCAACTTTAAGGGTCAACCTTCAAGTTTAGTGGTTGAAATAACACCTAAAGTTGGAGGTTGATCCTCAAGTTGAGAGTTCACCCTCAAGTTGAGGGGAATTTCCGTAAGGGTGGCCAACTTCTAGAATGAATGAAAGCATACGTACCTCTCCCTAAATTTCTTTGAGTGTAAATCCACTCAATTTCAAGAGAAAATCCTGCAAATCAAACAGGAGTGAAGAGTCAACTCTAAATGAGCGAAATGTCACCCATTTTGAAGTAATATTCCACTCTAAAAAACATAGGGGAATTTGAATAATTTTGTTGAGTGGAATGTCACTCTACAAGAAGTAAAATTTCACTCATTTCGAGTTGGATTCCCACTCAATCTTGATTTGCAGAATTTTCCCTCTAATAAAGTGAATATTTACTGGTAAAAATTTAGGGTGAAGCATTGAAAGTTTTGAAAATTCTGAGATGTTGGAGAAATCCAATGCTTTGAAGTTTTGGGAGTTGAAAAGTTTCGTAGTTTTAAACTTTTTAAGAATTTTGAAGAACTTCGAAGTTTTGAAGGATTTTGTATTTTTTCGTAACCTCGTGATATAGCAACAGTAAAACTAGAAAAATTCAAGTAGTTTTCTTGCAAAGATTTTCTACTGTGCAAGGGGGTCTTTGAGTGAAAATCTACTCAGTTTGAGTAAAAATCCTGCAAGTCAAACTAGAGTGAAAATTCAACTCTGAATGAGTGAAATCTTACTCATCTTTCAGTGCTATTTCACTCTGGAAAACACAGTGGGATTGAAATAATTTATTTAAGTGAAATGTCACTCTAAAAAGAGTGAAATTTAACTCATTTTGAGTGGACTTTCCACTCCATCTTGATAATCAGAATGTTCCTTCCAACTGAGTGAATCTTCATTCGAAAAAATTTAAAGTTTAGGTGAAATATTTGATGAAAATGCAATCCAGAAGCAACGTCTAAAAAATTAGAAAATCGACGTTATCAATACGAATTCGAATCCAACGATCTTCAAAATTTCGAAATCATGCATGATCGAAAAATTTAAAAATTCGAAGTGCATCACCCATGTCCTAAAAAATGCGAATTCCAAAACTGGCAAATAGGCAGTTCCAAAACTTGAAAAAGCCAATTCGAATTGGTAGATCTGAATGTCAGAACTTGAAATTCTCGAATCAAAAACAACACTGCTGACTAACTATGCCTACACAACATTTCGCCAAATTTTTGCTGTGAAAGTAGCTAACTTTGAACCAAAAAAATTTTTAACGAAACTCCGAAAAAAAAAATAGAAAGAACCCAAAATGGCGTAGTGACGACGAAAAAAATATCAAAAAAAAAAAAAAGAAAAAGAATCTCCGCTTTTTCCCAAAAAGTCAACCTTTTTTGCATCATATTATCATTATTCAGATCAAACTTTCATTTCATGGGAAAAAATTTCGACTCGAATCAAGATCTTTGTACAGTTCGAAACAAAAGACTTCGAGTCTTTTACTTCACGAGTCGATGCTTGCGAACAATTTCGCAAGACGATTCGGAGGCCCTAGAATGAGTGTTGCGAACGACTCGAAAAAATTTCAGGCTTACAAAGCGAGAAAAAAAGTCAAAACCTGCGGAGTTTTTTTCTGTGTGGGAAACCTCAAGCGTTGCCATACTGGGCCATAAACTAACGATGAATAAAAAAAAAAACACAGAAAAACAAATTTCCATCATTATCGAAATTTAGTCATTTCTGAACATTCCAGAAATATGAATAGCGGAATTTAATAGCATTTTTTCTTAAACATCAAAACATATGTATCTGATGATGAAATCTGAATAAAAACTTTCAAACTCAATTTTTTTAATGACTTTTCTTTTTTTATATCGTGCACTCTGTGATAGAATCTACTTAAATGTATCAATAAGATCACTCTTCCACGAACCATCATTCCATATCCATCACTCCGTGAAAATGCACATTGACCTCTCACTCGCGACCTCATGAATGAAGACATTCGCGCTGATACCAAGTAATTGTGACGTAATATCAAACTGAAAACGGTGCTGGGATAGAAATAACAATCTGCGGTTAGAAAATTTCCGCAGAAATGTGAAACTACTTAGAGCAGAGTAACGGAAAGTGCAGTTTGCAGAAATGAAGGCTGCGCCAAGAGCAGCTGTCGTTACATGAGCGTGGAGTAAATTACGCTTTTAACGCCATGCAGCAGCAGCAGCAGCAGCACCACCACCGGGCGCGCTTGATCCTTGCGAGATTCTCGCGGTAATATGAGGCCGTCCCGAAAACGATCGCGCATTAAATCTCCTGCCGGCGCTGATGACCCAGTTTTCCTCTTTCTCGTATGCATGCGAAGGGAGAAAGAACCCGAGCATTCCAAAATCGTGCGAAGGGATGGCATTTTTGCGGCGAGGCGTGTAAGGTTAATGCTATATACGGTAACCGCGATGCTAAGGCGAAATTGCGGGATATTTTCAAACCTTTGAAGTGGCGCGTTACTTACAAAGGAGTGACAGTAACGTGTTGCTTTCATGTATGTGAAGTTCCAAACGTTTATATAAACGAAAACTTGAAAAAAAAAAAATTTTTGTTCAATTTTGGGTCTTCTCAACTATTCGACTCAGGACTTGTCGGATATGCTTTGAAAACTGTTTTGGGCATTTTTAAGTAATCGGAAGTTGTCGTGAACCACCCTTGAAGCCACCCCTAGTCGTGCAAATTTATTTGAGGAGTCGCAAACTGATGGCTACTTCGGTATTGTTCACCGCTCACAGAAATACTCCAAATTATACTTGAAGTAATTAGAAAACACCCCCCGAGTAACCCGTAGCGATAAACCCCCTAAACTCGACCGTTTCCGAGACAACTTGACGAAAATCGATGACACATGTCTCGATTTTCGATTAATAAAAAAATTCGGATAATTACTGAGACAGTACTGAGCGATTTCCAGTTGAATTTGGCCATCACAAAACCAACCCCCGAGCCATCCTTAGCCATAAACCCCCTCAACTCGACCGTTTCTGAGACAACTTGATGAAAATCGATGACATCTATCTCGATTTACAATTAATGAAAAATTGTTAATAATAAGTGGGACAATACTGAGCGATTTCCAGTTGAGTAAGGTTATCAAAAACCAACCCCTCGAGCCACCCTTCCCCATTAACACACTCAACTCGATAGACCTCAGCTCAACTAGATAATTGGCTGAAATATATAACGGTTTTCGAACCAGTTCCTTCATAGTCAAAATTCCAGAATATTATACCGCTGACCCTAATAACCCTAATTACTCGGAGTCAATCTTTTATTTCACTCGTGATCAAGGGAACACTCCTCGATTCTTCGTAAATTGTTGAACGCTCGACAAAAAATTGTATTTCGAGTCCACAAACACGCAAGAAAATTCTGTCACTATTCCAATGTTTCAGCATTCGGACACAGAATCTCATTTTTTAATGGCTAACCGGTCTTCGATTTTAATGACTAAACGCTCTCTTTTCTGTAAAAAGTAGACGAATTGATAGAAAAAACTAAAAACTCTCGCTTCTCAATGATTGACTTTGAGTTTTTAGAACTATAAAATTCGAATTTGTATATTAAATAAACTTCGCAAAAGCATAGTCTCTTCTATCTCACTCGATATCTACTTTAAATAAAATTGATAAAATCTTAGGAAACGATCCGCAGTTTGTAAGGTCAGGGTTGGAAAGCGCATACTTTTTTATCAATATACTTGTCTTCAACTATCATTTACAGCACTGATTACTAATTTAAGGAGAATCGAGGAAATTACTTTGTAAGAGTACTTGCGTTTAATGAGCTGAAATAATCTCGAGCCCACACGCGTAGGAACTCGAAATGTTATGGGATATACGGGTAGAATTAAAATGATGATAATAACGGACTGTCTGTATCGATGAAATATGTTCTACGTTGTGTAGGTTCATTAAACAGGCATTCACAACCATGTACTTTTAACTCTCCCCCAACAAGAAGGAGCAGTTCTTCATTCACACATTTCTGTGCACATTTTCGATCTATTGGTAATTTTTGAAAAAGCCCATCTGAAAATGGAGATACGAAATGTTCTCATTTCCTGTACGAAAAAAATATGCACATTCACAATAATATAAGTATTTATGAGTGAAAAAATAAATTGCACACAACTTTAAAATATCTATAAAATTGCAAGATTACTTCAACTTTTATCTTATAATTCCTGCGTTTTTCCATTCGAATCACCCTGAACTCCAAAGATGTCTGGACACAAATTTATATTCATATGATACTATTTACGAAACAAACTCATACACAATGAAAAAAAACCTGACATCGTACCCTCCAACAAAAACATTCCCCTTGTTGCAAAATACCTCTAGGAACTGTTGTTTTCAGGCGAAACGTGTCTGTAAAAGGCACCTGAAGCAGCGGAGTCGCTTTGTTCGAATTTTTCTCGACTTCTTCAATGAAATCGCCCGTTTTGGAAATTGGCTGTTTTTGCATACTATCGAAGAAGTAGAATGCAAGAGGTAGCCGCAGGTGCGGCGTCTCTCTCGAGTTGGCAAGAAAAAGACAGAAAAGGAGAGAAGGACATTTCGATGCGTCCCATTGTGACCGAGTGATATAATAGAGGTAGCAACCCGTGAGAAACCTGACGCGAAACCCCGGCCTTGGGGTGCTTTGCCCAGCGAAAACTTGACCCTTTTGAAAAAAACAACCTCTAATTTTGTGTACTTTATACTTAATTTTATATTTTTTAAGTTCAACCTAGGCGTTTGTCTTATAATTAGAGTGTTTGAGACTCGGTTTGAGACAAATTTTCACGGTCAAATATTCACTGTTTATTCGGTCGCTAGATCAAATTCCACTAATTTGATAGCAGATTACGAAACCACTCTCCGAAGTAGGAAAATTCTACTAATTCTTCAGTCAACCAAAAAATTCAACTGATTCGACAGTAGATTATTGAACTATTAATAGGATTAGTTGAAATCTCACTAATCGCATTTGTAAGATATCTACCAATTTTTCAGCCGTTGGATGGAATTTCATTAATTGAACAGTAGATCACACAATCGCCAATCTATTCAGAGGAATTCTACCAATATCTTGGTCAACCTGTGAAATTTTACTAATTCAATAGTAATATAGATCTCTGAGCTACTAATTGAATCAGTGAACATTTTACCATTTTAACCTAAGAGTCACATGTTCCAGTCCAGCATTCATATTTAATTTTATAGTGTTTCCATACTCGAAGCTCTAAGATTTACGGAAATTTTATCTTCTTTCAAATTTGTTGCCTCGAACTCAAGTTGACAATCGAGCGTCATTATCTTCAGTTATAATCCAACTTCTGAATTCAACATCTTAAAATCAGTGTTCATTCCATATGTTATACACCCAACAATCGACTTCAAAAAATTGACAGTTCCATATCAAAAGTACGAGTAATGTTCAGCTTTCTGTACAAAAACTGAAAAATTCTTATTCTTCCCATTCTGGGATCGAAAACGCGAAGCATTCCGCAGACTCGCCGCTGGATTATTAAAGTGGTATCCAGCGGTGCTCTGCGTGTAGCTTCGCATCATTCGTGCCGCTATCATCATCGTCATTCGCTCTCTGCGTTCATCTGTATTCGATGTATTTGCCCGTGAAGAAGAGCTCTTTAGAAATTCATGAAGAAGATGATTGATGCGCGGGGAACACTCGGACAAATGCAATTATCCGTAAAAATGGGAACAAAATAATAAGTGTGTGCCTAGAAACAGAGTATCTTTGTTTTCGAAAGAAAAATAATGTACACCATTTACAATTCATGAAGTGTCTTCACAATGTGCAAAGTAGAACGTGCAACTTCCCAGGTTAGGTTAGATATCATTGAATATAATTTACGACACGACTATAACATCAAATGATCCCCTATAAAATTGAGTTCGATACACGAAACGTCATCATTTTCTTACAGTCATCAAAGTTTGATTTTTATATACATAATAGACACAATTTCGAGTACACTCAAAATGTAGAATGTGCAATTTTTCATTTGCAAAGTATCTTGTACAATGTATAAGATACAATGTGAGTCTGGAGTATACGACTCATATAGAAAATGGAGCTCTCTAGTTGCAATAGGTGAAGCAGGATCTTCGCACGTGCGTTGGAACGATCGGAATCTTCGGGAGCGACGATTTCCTTATGCGCTCGCGAGCATTTTACGAGTGAATTGCGGATATATATGCATACAAAGCCAGGAGGCTCCATGCAGTCACGCGGTCATGGGACATCGATTTGTGATAATGAAACGCTATTTGCAGCTATGGAAATGTCGCGATTCAACTGGACGGACTACCAATCTTGTTCGTACGTTCTTATCTCTTCTTTGGGGAACGTAGGGACGTCGTTCAAAATACCGTTACTCTTGGGTTCGTCTTTTAGTGTTATGGGGCAATGCCAACAAATAAATATAAGGTCACAAAATTTTCTCATGCAAGATACTTCTTGATGGAATTTTATTTCCATTAAAATTACTCGAAACGAGCGAAAAAGTCAAATAAAGTTGAAAAATTTGCAATACTTAAACGTTAAAATTCTCAAAGCTTAAAAAATTTCGGGATTTGATATCCTTAGCTTCCATACTTGCACATTTTAAAAAATCTGCAGGATTGGGAATTTTCTCGAATCCCGAAAAAAAAATCCGAAATTTATGATAAAGTTTCAGTTTCATATCCGAAATTTCTGAAAATTAATTGAAGAAAAAAAATCAAACATTTGCAAATTCTATGATCTCAGATTTTCAAAAAACATTCCATCAAAATTCAAAATTTTAAAACTTAAAAATGTGTCAAACTCTAACAAACTGCAAAAACCAAAAAAGAAACTCCGGAATTTCGAAATGACTAAAAAAAATTCTTGATACTACAACTTCAAAATCCAAAAGGCATTCAAAATTTAAAAATTTTCAACATCTCCAAAGTAAATAATTTCGCTTTTTTTTAAATTTGCAGAATAAAGGATTTTCTCAAGTCTTAAAAAACTGAAAATTTCTTAAGAAACTCGAAGTTCCATCTGCAAAATTTCAAAAAGTGAAAAAATCTGAATTTAACATTCTAAAATTCTATGATTTCAGATTTGAAAATACGTAAATCAAAAATTTTATTTTGAAAAATAGAAATTGAAACAATCTCCAATAAACTGCAAAAATCCCTGAAAAAATTCGGGAATTCTAGAATTACTGAGAATATTATCAATATTCCAACTTGAAAATTTCAAAAACGTAAAAATTCCAATACTGTTAACCTCCAACTTCCATGATTTTGCCTTTTCAAAAATCTGCATGATTAAAAATCATCCAAAATCCCCAAAAACTGTCAAATTCCCAAGAGAATTGAAGTTTCATCTCCGAAATTTCCAGAAATAAAAATCTCGGAATTGAAAAGTATAAAATTCAAAAATCGCAAATTTTCAAAATATAAAATGAATAAAATCGAAAATTCCATTTCAATAACTGAAAAATGAACAATCTTGAATAAGCTGCAAAAATCCCCCGAATTCTAAAAAGCTCCGTAATTTTAAGATCTTTCAGTTCAAAAATTCCAAAAGCATGGAATCCAAAAACAAAAATCACGAAATAACAATCTTTCAATGACTGAAATAAAAAAATGCTCCCAATTGAATTTTAAATAAAACAAAAGTACCATAGATTCAAAGTACGAAAACATACGCTAATAGTAAGGAAATGTACATTATCGTCCCTCAAAATCCATAAATCCATAAACTTCTGTATCAATTCTCAAAATTCGGCCATCTTTGGCGATTTTTCATGTAATAAGTAATTTCCAAAAATTTCCATCCCCAACTTAGTAACTACACGTCAAGATTAAAACCTCTCCCACATTTCATTCTTCCTCAACTTTTTCAAAGTCTGCGAATGATCCCGTAATGGACCTTTCACGGTGCGCTGGAAATAAAGTAAAGGGCCCGGATTTTTGGGCCCGCGCGTTAAAGGTAAGATCGAGTTTCGGTTTATGGCTCAATTAAATACAAAATCCCGTAACGGGTCGGCTGAATTTTTGAGTCGCGTGGACAACAACTTAAACAACTTTAAATACGAGCGTCGTAACCCCGGCACCTTTTATGGCTTTCGCGGTTCTCGAGCAAATGAGCGCGATTGTGTCCGAGCTTTACGGCCGCGCCTTTATACCCGCGAGATTTTTCACGTAAATTATCGATCGATTTTGAAAGCGAGGCTCCTAACGTGTAACCGGATACCCGGGCACTGAGGAAAAAAGTATGTAATTGCCTTCGCGAAAGTGTTCGGGCGCACCCTCTGTAACGCTACTCCAAACGTCCTCGCTGACATGTTCCGTAAACACGGAGCTACAGTTTCATATTTCTGTCATGTTTGTGTACTGTTTCGAACGCACGTTAATTTTTCACCGTCGTACTTTTGAATATTCGGAGTTGAGAAGCCAAGCAACATAGAATACCCCATTCACGCCTTGTTCGGGATAATTTCGCGATTATGTTAGTACGATAATTGAAGGGTGGCAATTCTAAAGTGTACAAGAGCCATTCCAATAAGGATCATTTTCGTATCCGAATAGGTGAAAAATTGACCCTTATTGAAATAGCTCTCATACACTTTAGAATTTCCACTCTTTAATTTTACAGTTGGATACGACCTTTTTTTGAAAATGTTAACGTCACAAGAGTTGCACCTACTTTACAAACGCTGTACGAATAATTAGTTAATTTTGAAAACAGAAGTTTCTACCATATTCATCACTTATATTGAACATATCAAGTCTCATGGACGAAAACTCTCCCATGAATATTAATTTCACTCTCCAATTTTTGGCAAACGATAACCGATGTGATAGATGGAAAATCAATCGCCGTCGTAATGAGGATTAAGCTCAAGTTCCGCCAAGGGTGTGATCACGAAATTGAAACAAGTAGAAGCGAGGGCCAAGGTTACGCATTAGCTGGGGAGGTTGGGTCAATTCGATCCGTGTGCGCGCGCTCGTAAAATTAGTCGACATGTAGAGGACCCTTGCTCCGGGCTGATCTCGTGCAGCAGCGAGGGGTTGATAAAGAAGAAGGGTAGAAAGTTTGGTTCACGATACGGCACAATGCCTCGTCTTCGAGAGGACACCACCCGCGTTCTGAAAAGTGCTATGCCCGGAAACCTTCGAGGGTGCTATTATTACACGTTCGCGAATTTTTCACGAGTATCATGAACTGCCTTTTCATGGCGTGTCACGGAAAAGGGCCGTGATTTTTTGGAAAATACGACGGGCGCAATTTTTTTCCTTGACGTGAAAACACCGGAAACGTTAACAATTTTTTTATAATTTTTGTCATCCACAAATTCTGTTATTTCGTGATTTTTGTTTTTAGATTTCGTGCTTTTCGAATTTTTGAGATCTGGAAATTATGGAGCTTTCGGAAATTTTGGAGATTTTTGCAGCTCATTGAAGATTGTTTAATTTTTCAGTTATTGAAATGGTATTTTCTATTTTATGTATTGTGTAGTTTGAAAATTTGCAATTGTGGAATTTTAGAACGTTCAATTTCGAGTCTTTTATTGTTGGAAATTTCGGAGATGAAACTTTGAATTTCTGAGTTTCTTGGGAATTAGAGTTTTTTGGGATTTTAGATTATTTTCAATAATGCAGATTTTTGAAAAAGTGAAATCATGGAAGTTAGAGGTGTACAATATTGGAATTTTTTACGTTTTTAGAATTTTCAAGTTGGAATATAGATATCATTTTCAGTAATTCCGAAATTCCGGATTTTTTTCAGGGATTTGTGCACTTCTTTTGAGATTTTTTTTTATTTCTATTTTTCAAAATAAAATTTTCGATCTATTTAATTTCAAAATCTGAAATTATAGAATTGCAAAATGTTGAATTCAGAGTCTTCAATTTTTTTTAATTCTGCAGATGAAACTTTGAGTTTATTATGAAGATTTTTAGTTTTTTAGGACTTTAGAGAATTCTCGATTCTGCCGATTTTTAGAAAATCGAAATTATGTAAGTTAGAGATATTCACAATTTCGAAATTTTGTATGCTTTTGGAATTTTTAAGTTCCAATTTTTAAGTTCTACTATCAAGAATTTTTTTTTAATTTTTCCGAAATTGCGGAGTTTCTTTTTTGGTTTTCGCAGTTTATAAAGACTTATACATTTTTCAGCTTTTAAAATTAGAATTTCGATTTAAAGTATTTTGAAAATCGGAGATTAGAGAATTTGGAAACGTTCAATTTTGTTTCTTTCATTTCCAGAAATTTTGAAGATACAAATTGAACTTGATTAGAAATTTTAGATTTTTCTCAGGAATTAAGAAAATTCCTAATCCTGCAGATTATTGAAAAGGTGCGAAATTATAGAAGTTAAAGGTTTACAGTTTTGACATTTTTTACCCTTTTCGAATTTTCAAGTTGGAGTATTTATCATATTTTCAGAATTCCGAAATTCGGGAGTTTTTTCAGGGATTTTTGCAGTTTGTTCGAGACTGTTCCAATTTCTATGTTTTAAAATGAAATTTTCGATTTATGTACCTTCAAAATCTGAAATCATAGAATTTAAAAAATTTATTTCAGAATTCTCTATTTTTTGAAATTTTGGAGAAGGAACTTTGAGTTTCTTGAAAATTTTTCAGTTTTTCAGGATTTTACAGAGTTCTAAGTTCTGGAGATTTTTGAAAATTCATAAATGAAAACAATCCACAATTTTGAAAATTTGTATGCTTCTAAAATTTTCATGCTCAAGTATCTCGAATTTCCTTCCATTCCTGATCTATAAAAGTCCCCAAACATGATTTCGTCCAAAATTCTTCAGAGTTCCACATCCCTCGAATAACCATCTCGTAAGTTTTCATTTCCTTGGACATCGTCGCGCTCAAAGCGCCCAAACACGCTTCGAAAACGAGGAAAAGCGGAGGGACGCGAAAGCAATGAGCATATGAAAAGAGCCAGGACCGCGGCTCGTACCTCGTCGCCTTTCCACTTCCATTTGAATAAAAAGCAACGATAAGCACATCCTTAGAGTGCTCGCAGCTCTGAATTGTTTCCGCTTCTTAAACCCCGACAAATTTATTATAATAACTACCCTTAGCCGGCGTATCTTGCCGCTGACTCCCATTTCGTGCTTATTCTTTCCGTCTCTTTTTCCCCGCTCTATCCATCGTTCTCGGCACCTCCCGAACCTCCAACTATAACTCCAAGGCGCTCTCGCCGCTTCTTTTTTTTTCTCATTTTTACGCGAGTCTTTCTTATACCCCCTCACATTTCTACCCGACGACTGCTGCACGTAAAAGCGATGCTTGCGAGTCGAAAAAGTGTCACAATGCGCATGGGGAAGAAATTGGAAATGAATACTGTGACTTCAGGGGAACTACAAGAACTGATGAAAAGCTGGGTCAAAAATGAATATTCTTCAATATCAGATTCATTTAGCTACAAGTTTTCCCTCTTGTTCCAGAACGTGCACAAAATGATGATGAACGATCATTCTCAAAGAGCGAAAATTCAGTAAATGGTTCCTGTTTTATACTAAAATTTTTCAATTCAATCACGTTACAGGTCGCACGCGAATAAAGAAGAGGAGCAGTCGAGGAAACAAAGGAGATGGATTAAGAAGCAGGGAAAGAAGCTGGTCTCGGTATTTACGACGTCATTTCCTCGCTGACTGTCAATAATTTCCCATGGGAGAATACGGACTCCACCTTGCGTATCCGTTTGCTTTCCTTCCGAGGCAACTCTCTTACCACTCGTATTATGGTCTACGGGCCTCGCTCTTCCGCGAAGACCCTCATCTTTTTGCAAATTGAAACTCATCATCGTTGCGTGCTACTAGTCCCGCGGACGCCGAGTCCAGATGGATACGAATGAACAAAGCTCATGGCTTATGCGCAGTGTAAAATTGGATGAATTGTTGACAGAGCAGGCAGAATAAATCGAATTTGGTTTATGGATTTTCAGAATTTCCAACGTGACGTTTTGTGCTCCTTTCGAAAGTACTGCCGGAGTATACATAATAACTTTTCTAGAATGAATCTAGAAGAATTTTTCTCAACTTTAGGGAATTTTCGGAACTATGGCTCGTCTTGGGACGCAGTTGGTTAGAATAACAACTGAACGCTAATTCCTTCGGAAAGAGTAGAGAAATCGATAGAAAAAATCAAAAGCGAAACCCGCCATTTTTCCCTGAACGCTACAGATTAATTTAGCAGCCGCTATACGCTTAAATTGCGAAATTTCGAGTTCTGAAATTCACAGACGTAGAAGAATGTGCAAAAATAACGAAATCACTCCAAAACTTTACTTCAAGAACTCAGAAAATATAGAAAACGACAAAAAATGCATGAAATCGGGCACTGGTAAGATCGGGAGAAGACTGGGAAAATCTGGATCATTATTCAAAAACCGTGAACTTCAAAATTCAGAGAAAAAAAGCTCTATCATATCGCTTTACTGACGATTATTTACAATCGAAATTTTTCCAGATATTTTGTAATATTACGAACTGACTTGAAATTTTCTTTCTACTCTGAAAATGTTTCTCTTTCCTCCATTTCTCCTGATCCCATCAACAACCTGAACATAAATTTTTAAAAATTTTCGTCGGTAATCGTCAAAGGCGTCTTCCATTCTGGTCAACTCGGCAAAACATCATTGTAACTTCACTCAAATTTGTTTGCTACGTCAACCAAAATGCATTACCTCAGCCAATAAACCCGAAAACTCGATCATGCTGCGTAAATTCTTCTCAGTGTAAGGCTCTTTCAAAAATTTCGTTGAAAAAAACGAAAAAATCGCAAAAAGTCAAAACACACGTCTCTTCACAAAAGACCAAAAATACCAATCCATTTTTTCAAATATCTCAAAATTTTTAATAAACCTGACTTCACTTCACTATAAACCACTATTCCACGTAAAAAAACATGATAAACGGTATCAAGTTCCTCGCACCGTCTCCCCAAAACAATTTCGTTCTACTGAAATCATCAAGAAATCAAGGGAAGCAAAAAAGACTGAAGGAACCCGGCAGTTTGCTCTAATGAAGCATCTCCTTTAACTAATTTGCAATCAGCTCTCTGGCCGCGGTAGTGGGTCTCGGCGTGGAGTGGGTTGGCAGCAACCACCCAAGTTCAGTACTTTCTCTCCCTCGAGGCTACCGCGGACTTAGTCGGTAGTCACCCTGACCTAGATCGCTTTAATTTCCGCCCCGCGACCCATCGTGTCGTCCCCTTTAACTCATTAACCCGCTAAATTATGCGCCACGCATTCGAGCGCTTTTAGGCGTTTTCCTTCTCGCGTCACCTTGTTGCCCCCTGTCGGCTCTACTGTTTGTACTAGACTAGTGGCTCACGCCAAATTACGCGAGTAAACCGATCGTTCGGTGAAATTACTCTGCAAACATCAAGGTCGACTGGATCAAGTGTTACTTATACTCCCTCGGCACGGTGGAAAAGACGGCATTACATTTGTGGAGTTCTTACCTGAAACAGACAAAAATGTCCAAAATTTAGTCATGTGTTGTATTTTGCAAAAAAAAGTTATGTTGACAAATTTTTAAACATATATGAGACATTTGAGATATTTTTTAACAGTAGTTCAATATTATTCAAATATTGAAAGATATTTCAAATATTGTTTTGAAATTCAAGTTGTTCTAGAAAATTTTTTGGACATTGAAGAATGTGTATTTTCTCCAAATGTCTTTACATTAAAAAAATTTTTTTTGATTTCTCACAGTTACAAATTGAGAAAATGTTTCGAATCCATGAAATATTTTATAATTATACGATTTCGAGCAATTTTCTAGTAAAATTATAAATTCTCATGTGTTTCGAAAACCGAAAAAATTGTTCTCTGAATTCTGAAAATCTTAGCCTATTTTATGTTTTATTTTTTGCCTACTATTAAAAAATACGGATAAATGCCTAAAATATTCATATTTTGAAAATATTATGGATCAATTAAGATTCAGTCTTCCGAATTTTAAGAACTTACAATTTTCACAACAGCCTAAAAATTGAGAAATCTCTGAAAAAATGAAAAAAAAAAAATATATATATATATATATATATTTTTATGTTTTAATGTTAAAAATTAACATGAATTTCAAGTTTTCAGAATTTCCGCGAGCACCTTGGGGCCGCTTATAAAACATGTGATACTGGGGGGGGGGGGGGGGCAAAATATGTCGAAATTCGCATCACGTG
>JAPYZK010001813.1:0-26548 GCA_030522785.1 Platygaster equestris | reverse complement strand
GCGAACAGCTTATTCGCCCACTAGTGGGCGAACAAGTTCATCACTCGCATGCCATACGTCAACAATCAGGTAATCCATTGTTTCGTCCACTCTCAGCAGGGCCACGAAATTACATATTTCTCGCGGGCGTTTGAATAAATGATATTACTTGGCGAGTATCGATTATTATCATTGATCAATCATTTTTCATACATCATCTTATATTGAACATGATAGAAAAAACGAAAAAACGGACTTACTTTGTTCAGACAGTTCAGAGCTGTCAGGAATTTGGGAAAGATAGGTAGATTTTCGAAACACATCGAGATATCGTGTTCGTAGTCTCCGTATTTCCGAAGCATGGAGTTGTAGTCTTCAATTTCAATTGAATGATTTCCTCCAGAAGTTGTTCCTGTATTACATTGAAGCGACATAGCCTCTGTAATGGCAGTTTTTAAACTATTGATAGTCGATTGGCATCCGTTCCACAATGCGCTGCCAACTCGAACATCCGACTATAATTAGAATCAATAGAATTTTCTTAGAAATGAATCTTCACGGAGACAACTAACTTCTCAATATTTTGAACGATTTTTTTATCCTGAATTTATAACGGTGTTTTTGTAATTGTTGGATTTGATTTTAGAATTTTAGGGGTTTATGACTTAAAATTAATTAGTTGGGAAATTTCACATTTTTTATATGGTCGTTTTTTGAATCTCAATATGTTGTAATGTTTCGTAACTTCAAAATTACAACATATAAATTCACTCGACTTAATACCTAAATTATATAATTCGTAATCTTTCAAAATTGAAAGTCTTCATTTCAAGTTTGAAATTTCATTAATTCTGCATGTCTGAAGTTAGTTACGGAATTAGAATCTAAGGGGAAAAAGAGGAAAAATTGGCAATGACCATCGTTAAAACGAAAAATATTAATAGTTTTTCCATAGTTTCCCTAGAAAAGCAATCATCAAAGACAAACTCTTATGCAACAAATTGATTTTTCCTCATCTATGAAAGCAGTTCCCTGGTGGCATCGAAAAAACCGTAGAAAACCGATTATTGGTTTTTTCACGGGTTTTATCGTGTTTTTCGAAAAACCGATCTCAAAAAATCGAGCTGAAAGAAACTGGGCAAAACGAAAAATTGGATATTTCGGGTCTATAGATCTCGTAAGAAAATCCGTGGAACTGAAAAAATGCATTATTTTGCATGTAATTTATAAAAACTAAAAGATGTAGAGTAACACTGAAAAACGATCGAATTTCGTCTTTATATGTCGAATTGGGGTATACATAACATTTCTTGAATTTCTAAAATTTTCAAAAATCGAAGAATTTCACCTCATTTCCAAATTATTCCAAATTTACCGAATTTCTATTTTCTTACTGAAGATCTACCGAACTTCACCGCGTGATGATGATTAAATTTCAATAACAACTATGTACGTACTTTATTAAGTCTTTCCGATAGAAATCTTTCGATGTCCACATCTGACAGTTCTTTTTTGGATGTTTCTCCACTGGAATACATCATCAATTTCGATTTTTCTTCATTTATTTCAGATGTACGGTCGTTGACTGTCTTTCTCAATTCTACTTCTTTTTTTTTCGCCATACCGTACATTGGAAGAAATTCATCCCGAAATCCAGAAACGCTTTCATGAAGCGTAACCTTAAAAATACAAACACTTTGAGCTATTCAAATTTGCAACGAATTCTAGTTAATTTCCGAAATTTTTTGCTTTGATATCTGTATCATAGCTGTCTACACAATGAATTCCAGAATTGATAAAGTACTCACTGATACGAAGAGTAAGCCGAGGAAAAAAATCACTGATTTGGACATGTTTCTTGGTTATGCTCTCAGGAAATCTGGGTTCTTGGTTCTAGGCTGCGTTTTTATACCATTTCTTTTATTACGGTTATTATTACGTTAAGTACGTCATTATATTTTTGTTGCGCAGAAAAAGCAGGAGATAAAGACAATTGAGGAATAAATGATTTATTCATTGAATAGTTAAGCCCTTGAAGTTAAATAAGCTATTTCTTCATTGATTGACTTTTATATTACACTGTCTACTCTCTAATACACTCATTGATAAATTTTTTCTCTAAAATTGAAATTAAACATCATTTCAAGAATGAATCAATATTATATTTCACAATTTCACGTGTGTCTGAGTGCGATAAGTATTTTCATTAAGTATGATGATGAAATAGCGAAATAGTTGGCAAAATAATGGAGCATAATTTATTTTCATTGTTTTCTGTACCATATCGCTCCTTTCTAAACGTCTTTGTTTTCGCGATGGCAAGCTCATTTTTTATTCAATTAAATTTTTTTGATTAAAATAATTAAGATGATTGCAAAATTTCTAAGTATCTTCGAAATGGATATGTCATTAACAAATCGATAGAATATGTTGTGAATTATGTATTTTGATTTTATGAATGAAACAGAACATCTTTCAGGCATAAATTTTTATGAGAATGAATTTTTTAATTTGTTTAAAATTCATCAACTATGTAAAATTTGCATTTTTTACTTTTTTGTCTTACTTTGATAATTTCATTATTGTTTTCTATTCTTTTCAGAGAAAATTTTCTAAAAATATTGAAAATTTAATAAAGAATACAGTTCGAATATTGAATTATAGTTCGCTAAAAATGATAATTTTGATTAAAATGAAATAATGGTAATAGAATCATCGTTAATTTAGGCAGTTCCATCGGGAAGTTATTATAGCATCGCTAGTTATGTAATAAAAATAAGACACATTTTTATAACGACACTAAAATGAATGATTTTTATATAAATCTCATTGAAAAAGCACTTCAATTTTTTTCCAGAAATTGAAACTATTAATTAGTCGCAAACCCCCATAACGGAAGTTTCCAGGGACATAGTTAATTAAACTTCATTATAATCTGAAAAATAAATTGATCTGACACTCCAGCAAATTTCATTCTAATTGTTGCTAAGGACGATTGCGTCACATTTTAAGTTTCAAAATTTATTATTTCAATGTTGTTCCGGGATGTCGAAAATAGTTGTCATATTATTTTACTCATTGCAAAATTATTGTTGAAAATATTTGTCAGACGTTTCGGATCTCTAGGTCGATGCTACATTTACGAAAACAAATTACGAAATGAATTTAACACTAGCAAAATAATTTATTTAAGCAACAATAACTCACATCACTGAATATATTATATTATTAGCAAGTCCAAGTATAAAAAAAGTCACATCATAGAATTATTGGAAAAGTTGAAAAATTTATAGATCGAAAGCCGACCCAATAAAAATTGTAGATAGTGAATTTTCCGGGATTTTGCTTATCACTTGGTACACAAATGGATGATTTATTTCGAATTTGTCCAAAATTTTGGCTGTCTTCGTCATCATTACACCTGAAACACATCAAAACGGAAAACAGTAGTTTTAACATGAAAGTTATTTCGTAATTGATGAATTGAGTTTCTGACTTTAGAATCATTGATCACGATGACGAACATTAAAAATGGTGCGAAAATTGAATGATATTTATCATTTACAGTTATTCGTATATTGATTCTAACTTTCTGACTTCTTCGTAATCCAATTTCGTAGGGTAATATGGAAAACAACAGATAATGAGCAGTAATTTTTTCACTAACAATTTATTTGAAAACTTTTATATATCCATTGTATACATGCAAGTATTTTTTTTACTGTAAAAATACCAAATATTTGTTGTTTACATCAGTGGTGTTCGTAATAATAGTAAATAAAGATTACGGTTCTTTTACATTCACGATGAAAATCGGTAATATATCAGAATGTATTTTTTTGTCATTTTGAGTTTTTACAATATTTGTTATGAATGGTCGATCAACTTTTATTTCTGGAATTTGGATAGGCGCTGATGCTGGCGCAGCCACGACTCCTGAAAAAATATTTTCACTTTCAAAGACATTTTGATACAGTCAAATTTATTAGGACGGTCATTTTTTTCAGTTCTGATTTTTTTAATTTTTGTTCTGAAATCTTACTTGAATCATGAGAATTTTTGAAAACCAACGTGTATTTCGAAAATTTTATCATCTTCAAACTTTGAAATTTTAATTTTCTCAATGAAGTTTCCAGATTTGGAATATTTGAAAAATCCTGACAAAATCTTCAACTTTCGAAAATTTTAGAGTAGTTTTTTTCCTACCACTTCCAAAAAATGATAATATAAGAAAAAAATGAGTCGTCGAAATTTGATTTCTCTGGGAATCAAAAAAAATTATAGGACGATTAGTATTTAGAATTAATTAGCTCATTCCGTGTCCAACTTGTGTTATTTCGCACGCTTATTCGAATGATATGAAAGCTGCTAGGTCTCAACGCGTAAATTACCATATCAATTCGAAATTACTCGAACACTCCCATGAAAATGCATAACTTTAAGTGAAAAAACGGATTGAAACTTATCTAACAATAATCACAACAAATTAACAAATACTTACTTTGAGTCAAATTTTTTCCTGTTCATGCTCTTGTTATGAATTTAGCCTTTTTACACATTTTTCAAACATCAATCATTCTCTCCTTTTTCATTGACGAAAATGAACTTTCGAAAAACACGTAATGTTAGGTTTCTTCACTGATAATAAGCACTCTTTTTTTTCTTGCATAAACATTTATTGATCATCAAAATATTATGTAAATAATTCTAAACATACTCCAAAAGCATTTTTTTTAATACAGGAGATTACAACTAAGTAGTGAACCATTTTCAAGCCAAATTCATTTTTAAAAATACGTTTCTCCTTCCAGTGAATTCACAATTCTGCCTTATCTCGCTGTGCTTTAAGGCTCTGTAATTATTGCTTGGAACAAGCTCAAAAATTTTTGCACATTTTTAGTGTCCTTATTGCGATTTGGTTTTATTATTATGGCAATAAATGGTTTGTCCATTTGGAATGTTTCAGGTGGAAGTGGTAGAGATGCTAGAAAAACCCCCGTCACTGAAACATAGATGATTTTGAATGAAATCAGCGAATGGTGAGTACTTTGGAAGTTTATTTCATCATCGATCATTCCATCACTCAATTGCATCATTATCTCATTTTTCGCTATTTGTACTTCGTCATTGAACACATAGAATATTACGTGCATACACATTTTGTTTCCATGGTTCTATACAATTTTGAACCCAATTTGAATTGTCGATTCACGTGAAAAAACTGATCTATGAATTTATAAGAGCAAAAGTTTGCAAAAAATTAATATCAACTCACCTGCTTTGATGATCATAAATATTAAAATGGATTACGTGAAAAATGACATCCAGAACTCATATTTCATAGTTGGAATAAGTTTATTTTAATGTTCACAAAATGGGGTTGATAAACATTTATATCAGTAGAAATTTCTCATTATTGTTGTAATTTTCATATTTCAAAAACCAATCCAAGGAAAATTGTTGATGGCAAATCTTCTGGAATTTTACGAATTATTTCGAAAATGGATGGGTGATCGATTTGGAAACGTTCTAATATTTTGGCTGTTTTCTTGGAAATTTGTATACCTGCAACATATGAAAGTCGAAAAATCAAATTCTTTTTCCCTGACGATACAATTTATTAACTCAAATCATTAAAAAATTACAGTTTTGTCGACTATTATCAAATTATAACAAATACAAAATATTCTTAACGAGAATCACGGATCTCGAACATTTGCCATGAAAATAGCAAATGCGTTATAGTATTGTTTTTTGTTATTTTTATCCTTTTTTATGACGCACATCACGAATGGCCGGTCAACTTGTAATTTTTCATCTGAGATCATTGCTGATTCTATTTCTACTATAATGCCTGAAACACGAAAATTTTTTGTTTCTTCATTATTAGCATAGAAAGTGTATCAATCGAACGATCACAATTTTTCGACCTGAAGTGATTTCTTACAAAATTGACTCCGCCACTCGATAATTAATGCAGTCTCAACTGCTATTGTTTTATGTTTGTCAAGCTTTTTCCGTAAATTTTCGAATCCCTGTTTTTCACGAAAAAATGTGCAAAATTGCTGAAAAATTTAGATATAAAAAATCGTAAGTGTATAAATATAGTGCTATATCACTGGAAAATAGTGCTCAGATAAAATGATACAATATTTATCGGACAGAAATATGTGAATCATTCGCAAAATATAATAAAACAGTGAAGTACCGAAGTAAAAAAATTTAAAAATTTAGCATGTACGCGACAATTGAACAATATGATGAAATAAGTGTTCGTGATTACTGTGAATGAAAATAATCATGAGTCATTCAAAAAATCGAGAAATGAAAAAAGTATTGTAAATTTGAAAAAGTCGAGCAATCGTTTATCTCAAGACACTTCACTCACCTTCTTTCCCATGAAATGACTCTCCTAATTCATTTCGATGAAAATCAGTAGTTCATAAGCTCGAGAAAAAAATTTGTTTACAAAAAAAAAGTTACTCCAAAATACGTGCTTGATTAATTGATATTCAATTTCAATGACACTCCCAAAATATTTATTTCCAGAATATCGTAATTCGTCGTCGAAATTTATACAAAAAGATGTCCAATAATTACATTTCGTGCATTTTCCTCGATTTTCTTGATCATTTTCTATTAAAATCATAATTCTTTGAGACTTGTAATAAAAACAGGTAATGCATCAAAACTCATTGTCAATTTTCATTCTTTTTTTTTGTATCGTATATACTCAAAATCGAGATCAATTGAGGATCAGAAATGAATTATGTTTCCAATTCCGTGTAACAAACGAAACTGTGATGGGCATCTACGCAACTGTCCTTTTCTCTCTCACGAGAGAAATCGTTTAATGAGAGAGAGAGCAACAGTATCGCCCACCACCGATTGTTAGGGTTGATGAAAAAATCAACTCCAACAACGAAAGCGATGATTCCCGATCAAATTTGTTTAAAAATGTTTATTCAAATCACATTTCGGAGTTGGCCCAGCGTAATTACAAAATTTTAATAGAAACATGAGTATAACCAATTTCTCTTCTCAGACAATTTTTCTCATCGTTAGGAGGTACAGCGTTTAAAACTTCATGCAAAATTTACTTCGGTTCCGCGACAATCCCATTAAACAAACTCGTAACGCTTGTCGATACATTCATGTCATTCCGCGTGCTTTTAATGATAGCGATGTAAAAAGGCCTTTCTACGCGAAAACTGCTTACAAAGAAACCCGATCTTGCCATCACAACAACTCCTGAAACAATGTTCCATTAATTATTTCATGCATAATTACATGCTGCTAATGGTGGTTAACGTCGATGATTTGATTGCTTATCATGCTTTCGCTCACGGTAACAAAAAAGCACGTTACAAATTGTCCAACATTCCTAATCGCACTTTGTCGATTATGGTTCCTTTTCCCGACTTCAGTATCCCGAAATACCATTTTCCCGACAAAAATCTTACTATCGAATGTGAATGACTTTCAGGAAAATGGTACGTCGAGAAACGCACGTTATCATTGAAAAGATGTAAACAGTTGATGAAAATTTGGAAAATTTGGTTTTTTGTATATATCCATTACTTGGGTTGATATTTACTAATAGTTCGTAAATTCTCACGACGATCACACTGGTTTGGAAAGACCACGAATTTTTGAACATTTATAACGATGCCGCGTCAGGTTGAAAATTATGGGGTTAATGTTTATGGTTCTGTTATGGAAGCATAGAAAAAAGTTAGAGGATTCTTAACAGAGCCATTGTTTGTAACTGATGTAATGATTTTGGTGATAAATGGCCTGTCCACTGTAAATATTTCGGGGTGAGATGCTGATGGTCTCAGCATATTGACGCCTGTTCCTGGAAAATAATTATTTATCAAAAGAACGTTTAGCCAAAACCGGCAGTTCAGAAAATCAATTTTTTATATGTACTTAGAAAATTTTTGTGTACGTTTTTCTGTTTTTGAATACTTTCATGCATTACACTCACATGCATTTCATTCTAGATTCTAGTATTTTTTAGTTTTGTATAATGATTTCAATCGTATTCAAACCATGCAGTTAATTATCCCTTTAGTCATTGAAAATGATGTTTCGTGATTTTTGAAGAAGTTATGCTTTGGATTGTTTATTATTGTAAGTGAACGCGTAAGAGAGTAGATAGAAATTTTCTAAAGATACTTTAAATTCCGATAACTTACCAGCAATTTCCAAAGCTCTTAGCTATTTTTGCTGATTTCTTCAAAAATTAGAAAAGACTTCGTCAAATCAATTTCAAAAGTTTCCAGAAATCAGAAAAAAATTGCAAATGATCTAAGGAGATGTAAATTTTGTTAACATTGATAATATTTCGAAAAAATCACTCCACATTCTTCTAGAGTATTAAAAGTTATAGAAATTTTTGAGAAACGTTTTTATGTTCTCATTAACCTATGAAAATTCAAAATAATCATGACAGGGTTTTTTATCATTAATTTTTTGTCTTTATAACTCATATCAGTCCACTGGAATGTTTAAAAATGTCTGAAGCTCAGGGATGGGCAACTACGCAACTGTCCTTTTCTTTCTCACGAGAGCAGTCGTTTGGTGAGAGAGAGAGAGAGAGAGAGCAATAGTACCCACCACTGCTGAAGCTTTTAAATTTTGACATCGAAAACTTTTGGAATTAAGAACAATTTCGATTAGGTTGTTGAAAACATTTTTCGAACATCTCAAGTCAGGTTAGGTCAGGTTTTAAGCATAACAAGATGATTTGGACGAAACAATCGATCAATACAAAAATACACTCATGTATAATATTTAAAAATGAGTGATCAATGAAATTTTCTACACCCAAAAAACTTGATCATCATACATGAAATCGCAATAATTAAATTTTTGTAATCCCTCCGAGTCAAGTTTATCATTTTTTTATTGAAGATAATTTTTATTCCTTATTTTACAAAGTATAAATTGTACGTCAGTATATAAATACTCATATCAAACACACCCCACTTAGCGTCAAAATAATATCTTACAACTGTAAAAAAAAACTGCATAGATAACAGCGCCAACAATACTCGTAAAATTACGTGCTACTTCGTACGAAATAACATGACCCCTATGTATTTTAGGGTTCTGCGATAACGCCGTAAAACAGGGAAAAGGAATTTTGTGCTTGTTTAGTTGCATGATCACGATTTGGTTTCATGATTTTAGCAATGAATGGTTTGTCCACTCTTAATTGTTCAGGTGGAAGTGGTAGTGACATCAATGTAATGCCAGTTCCTGGAACACACATTTTTTGTTAGAATCGTAACTAAAGTAACAGCAAATGACGTATGTTAATTACTGAGCTTTCATGTTCTTATAGGAATTTGCATCATTATCTCATTCGTGCATTCTTGACTACTGAAATGACATTTTTTGAATGACACTCGAATGACGAACGAATTCGGTACTTTTTGAGTTCTTAGTTTAAAATTCGATACCTCTCACTAATTTGATAATACTCATCGTGAGAACGTGAATTTTCTACAGACTAAAGGATACTGTGGGGGTAGTTTCATAGACCTTGAATCAACTCGAACATACATATCCACTCTTTTTTTATCACGTCAATTTCAGGGAGATAATTTATTGTGATATCTATTTGCACAGCAACAATAATTTTTCCGATTCCATATATTTCGTAATTTGAACAAGCAAATGTGCATCTTGAATGCATTTTTTCCAAGTGCATCATTCTTTTACATCAGATGGACATTATTTAGGATTGATGACTATCCCAGAAAATAAATGCAAAGGACGTTCCGTTTGTCTATTAGTTGAAGTGTATTTGATCACTTGGAGAATAAAAGGTCGATTCACTCTGAATATAGTAGGTGGTCGTGGTGGCAATGAAGATCGTGATTTTGTTATAACGACTGCTGAAACATACATTACTCGCTGAAACTTTTGCATACAAGATTGTAGAAAAAGTGTTAGTGTAAAAAACACTACATGCGTTCGATCAATGATTAGATAAGCTATCCGTAAAATTTTTTGTTGAGCATGGAATGATGTTCGAGATTGATGCTTACACAATTTTGATGGGAATCTTGACTAGTTACTCAGAAATTTGGATGTGATTCATAAGTATTGAAAATCAGACGACGAGTCATTTTTTTATCGAATTATGTTGAAAAGAGATCAGAAAATATTACACGTTTTGTTTTAAATTTCGAAAACTGATCGTGTCCATTTGGTATGGAAATCTCTTCCAGATTTTTCGACTTCTCGTAATATTTTACGAATAATTTTCATTATTTCTGATTCTTCATTCTCAGTTTCAGAAATTCGAGTGGAATTGTTGATATTTTTTAATTCTTAAATATTTTTTGAATTCCAAAGATCGATAGTAAGTGAAATTACTTTCGAGGTTTTTAGAGAAGATGAATAAAACATTCATTTAGGAAATTTGTTTAACTCTCACCAATTTCTCAGAATTTTTGCATGTATACCTCAAATGATGTTTCACGATTACGATAAATCCATTAAAGCTTTGAGATCATAATATTACACAATTGTTAAAATTCGTACACCAAAATTCACATGAAATTCGCCATTTTTATTAGAAATCACGTTTATACAGCTATACAAATTATACTCCCGTTACTCGTGTGACAATTTTGACACAAACTTTCCAACTATTGCAATAAAAAAAATATTTAAGTTCCAGTTTTTTGGAACAGGACAGTCAAAGTTCAGTCAAAGTTCACATTTCGAAAAAATCTTGAGATTTTCGTACTCGACATAGAATAATGTCAATTCCTGGATTTAGTTCTGATAGGGTTTGTTATCTTCCCGTGAAACATTATCAAAGGACGTTGTGTTTTTCTGTTACTAGTGCTAAATTTGATCACTTGGACAATGAAAGGTCGATTCACTCTAAATTTGGGAGGGGGTGGTGGTGGTAGCGATGGAGCACTTCTGAAGTTCATTCTGACCCCTGAAACATACGTTGCCCCCAAAATTCCATGTTTTCAAAATCTTCTTTGCTAATGTTGATGTTTCAAACACGTCATGTTCAATAATTCACTCACGTTTTTCAGTAAACTCTCGAATGGGAATCCCAATTTGTTATAAATTAATTTTTTTCCGAACAAACTTGACACTGCTTCGTATCATCAAAATAAATGATATCAGAAAATGAAATTATTTATTCTGTTACATCGAACATCGTTACTCAAATTTGAAGATAAATTGCAACACTCGAATGATGATCAGAGTTTGGTTCCATAAAGAACGAACAAATTTTCATCAATTTCTTTGTTTACATCGAATGATCATTTATAAACAAACATCATTTTATGGATCAAATTTTCCTCGGATTTGTTACTTTTCCGTGGAACAAAATTACAGCTTGTTGCGTTTTTCTGTTAGTGGAACCGAATTTGATCACTTGAACGACAAAAGGTCGATTCACTCTAAATTTGGGAGGAGGTGGCGGTGGTCGCGATCGGCCACTTCTACGACCAATTACGACTGCTGAAACATACGTTTTTCACACAAATTTTGAAACTTGCAAAATACACTCAAGCAAATAATTCTAGTGGCTGCTTGTGTTAATGTTCGAACACGTTAAGCATTTGATTGATGCGATTGTCAGGATTTGGGAAGCTCAGAAAATTTACAATTTCCTTTCGACTTCGAAGGGTTTGCTAGACTTGAGAACAATTTTGAAAAAATGTTGACAAATGGTGTCGAAATCTTTTTTGAACTCATTTATTTTTGAAAATCCGGATCCGGAAGTAAAAATTATATCGAAATGCAAAAAAATACAGACATTTCAAGATCGTATAGTAACTTCCTTGAGATTCTTTATAATTTTCAGCATTTTTCATAATTCGTTAGAATATTTTCTGGATTTCGAAAAATTTGGGCAGGGCAAATTAAGTTTTTGACTCTGTTTTTCAAACCATATTTCCGAAGAATTTTTAAAATTTTTCAGGTGCTTTTAAAATTTTAGAAAACTTAAAAATGCCTTGTTCTGTTTGATTTCAAAGTTTTTATTTAAACCAAATGAGTGTTTCGGGGAAATTATCATTTTTTTGGATAACAGGGCATTGCATTTGTCTATTTACTGAATCAAATTTGATCACTTGGGGAATAAAAATTCGATTAACTCTAAATTTTGGAGGAGTTGGTGGAGGTAGAGAGACTCCAAATCTACGAGAAATTCGGACTCTTGGAACATACATTTTTTACTCAAACGTTTGAAAAGACAAATACACAAATTTTGTGTTATTGTGTAAAAGCTTTATCTAAATTTAAAAAAGCGATCAAGTGCAGGTTTTTTTTGAACATTTGCTCAAGTATTCAAACTTCCTATGCACGTTTCTGAAATGCAAAAAAATCGAACTAAATCAAAATGGTAATGAATCATATATCACACGACCTCAACAAACTGAAATTTACATTCGTTGAACATGTTTTCATTTTCGAATAAGTTTTCAAAAAACAGTCACACCCGTACACTTTTTAGAAATCCAAGCTCAAATGAACTTTTGGAATAAATGCGCTTCTTATAATGTAATTCAATTTCCGAATGCATATAATTACATTATAAAAATAAAGGTATAGTAAATAAATTAAACAAATGTGGGCGTGTTCATTCATAGAATAAAATTGTAAAACAAATTAAGTTATTTCTTCGGATTTGTTACTTTTCCGTAAAACAAAGCTACATGACTTTGCGTTTGTCTGTCACTATCACTGAATTTGATCACTTGGACGATAAAAGGTCGATTCACGTTAAATATCATGGGTTGTGGTGGTAGGAATCGAGCACTTAGAAAAGCAATACGAACCGCTGAAACATACGTTGCCGAAGTTCATAAAAATTGCAATAATTATAGCACATCTCTTTCCACTTTGTAGTGAATTCGATATTGACCCAGATTTTTCGAAATGGGAATTCCGACTTGTTAAACATACATTTTTTGTCTAGATTCAAATACAAACAAGTTTTGAAATGATCATTACTCAACTAGGGTCGGAATAAACCTGGAAAAAAGACAAAAAATTTCGTACAGCTGTTTAATATTTTCGCACGATCTAAAATTACGCGAAACTTTTTCTACATTGGATTGGCGTTTTGTATAGGCACATTATACACCGGGGTTTGCTATTTTTCCGGTGAACAAAATTAAAGGATTTTCCGTTCGTCTGTTATCAGGACTTAATTTTATCACTTGGGCTATGAAAGGTCGATCCACTCTGAGTATAGTGGGTGGTGGTGGCGGTAATGCAGCTGTTATCAAAGCAAAACCGATTCCTGAAACATACGTTCTTCACTGGGGTTTTCGTTTTTAATTTTTTTGATTGTTTAGAAACAACAAAAATTTTTTCATAATATTGTCGAGGTGGATGATTTTATTAACTCGCTATTTCCGTGTGCAAACATGCATTACGTCCATGCGATTGTGGAAAATTTGATGGATGATGGGGATAAGTTGTGACAGAAGCTGTATTGAGATTGAAAATGTACTTTTTGACAGATAAAAATGGTCAGATAACGATGTCTGCAAGTGTCAAATTTATTGGCAGTTTTTTTTATTTTGTCAATTTCAATTTGTGAATTTCAAAAAAAATTAGGAAATATCCGACTAATTTATTGATAACTGCGAAATTGACAATCTTGGAAAAATTTTCGCAAAATTCGTCAATTCAGAAAAATAGCCGAAAGTTGTTGAAAAATTGCGAAAATTTCAGAAATTTTCCCCAAGTTCGATAAATATTTAACGATGTCTGGAAATGTCAAAATGATTGACAATTTTTTGAATTTCATAAATTTTAATTGGCGAATTTAATTTTATTGATAACTGCGAAATTTCGACAATCTTAGGGAAATGTCCGCAAAATTCGTAGATTCAGAAAAACATCCGAAAGTTACTGAGAATTTTTCTGCCAAGGTGGGAAAGTAGTCACTGTCAAACTTCGATAGCCTCCAAACTTTTTAAAAGTTGTTTTCTTCTTTCCCAATTTTTTGAGCTTCGCGAAATTTCTCTCTATTTGTTTAAATTCATGTAAAAGACGATTACATTTTTGTGTAGTTAGCTCAATCAATTTTTCCCCTAACGCGCCATTAGAAGTTCCACTTCCGAGATCCGAAAATTTCTTACACTTCGTCAAGTAAAAGAAAGTAGTTGTAACAATAAAATTATCATCAGGAATCGGTGCAATTATACAATTAAAACTAAATTATCTGGTTTCAGTAATTTCTTATTCAATAATATGATCATTTCTTTATTCGTTTGAAACAGAATCCGCATTTTTGGACTACTGTTTGGGATCAGTTATTTTTCCAGAAAACAAATTCAAAGGACTTCCCGTTTGCCTATTATTCGAGTTGAATTTTATCACTTGAACAATAAAAGATCGGTCCACTCGAAATATAATGGGTCGTGGTGGTTGAGTTACAGCACTTGTTACACCAACAAGGAGTCCTGAAACACAGGTTGTTTACAGGAATTTAGATCGGAAAACGGGAAAATAGCTGTTCAAACGAATTATCGCATTACATTACTTATGTCAGTGTACAAAAAGTAAATGATTACAAAGATATAAATGCATTTATGGTATTGATGGTACAAAAAACGTGGGTTTTGCGACGTATAGACAATCGTAATTTTTTGGGTTCTGAAAATTTCATTGCCAGTCTTAATGCTATTCATGACTTAATTAATAATATGGAGGTATGGATTTTTTCGGTGGGAATCGTGAATTTTCGCAATTTCTGATAGTGCCAAATTTGAGGTATGGTATGTGAGTGCGTTGAGTGATAACGCGTACAAATGTGAAGATAACACGAAGGGCGATTCATTCTGGGAGTCAACTTGGTAGTCAAGCTGGGAGTCATGATTTTCGTGACTCCCATTGACTCCCATAATGGGAGTCACGGACAGGACCGTCCCTAAGTTTTGCGGGGCTTGAGGCGAAGATTTTAGGCGAGGTTCCCCAATTGTATGTTATTATGAATAATAAATTGGAATTTTGACGTTTCGGAAATATCAGGAGTCCTGAAAATATTGGACTATAGAAGTTATAGAATTTTCAAGATAGGAAATTATTGTATTTTGACATTTTTGAAAGTCAAAACTCCAGGTTTTTTAGTAAGGTCTGGAATTTTGGCAATTTTTGAACTTTTCACGTATTTTGAAGTTTTTAAGTCTAGAAATTTCGCAATTTTTGGAATTGTAGAACTTTGAAATTTCGAAATAATGAAGTTTTGGAACTTGTAAAGCTTTGGAATTTTGAATTTTCGAAGAATTATAAAGTTCTGCAGTTTTGGAAGTTTCGGAAATTTTACAATTTTTTAAAATGTTGGAATTTTGAATGATTGAAAAATGTTCAATAACTTTGAAATTTTTGAATGTTTGAGATTGTAAATAATCAAGTTTTAACATTTTTACGATTCTGGAAATTTCTCAAGTTTTGAAGTGCTCAATATTTTGAAGTTGTGAAGCTTAGAATTTTCGAAATTTGAAAAGTTTTTCAAATGTCGGAATTTCGAAGTTTTCGAGAATTTTCAAGATTTGAAATTATTGAATTTTGACATTTTTGAAGGCCAAAACTCAAGGTTTTGAAATAAGATCTTCAAATTTTTTAATTTGCAAACTTTGTACGTATTTGGAAATTTTTAAGTCTAGAAATTTCGAAATTTTTGAAATTTTAGAGCTTTGAAATTTCGAAATAATGAAGTTTTGGAACTTATGAATCTTTGGAATTTTGAATTTTCGAAGAATTATTGAGTTCTGCAGTTTTGGAAGTTTCGGAAATTTTACAAGTTTTTAAAATGTTGGAATTTTGAATTATTCAAAAATGTTCAAAAACTTTTAAATTATAGGATTTTTAAGATCAAAAATTATCAAGTTTTGACATTTTCACAGTTCTGGAAATTCTGCAAGTTTTGAAGTGCTCGAATATTTTGAAGGTATGAAGTCTAGAACTTCCGAAATTTGAGAAGTTTTTCAAATGCCGGAATTTTGAAGTTTTCGAGAATTTCCAAGAAATTCCGCATACTTTCAAGTATTTCGAAGTTTTTAAGCAAAGAAATTTCAAAATTTTTGACATTCCAAGATTTTAAAGTTTCGAAGTTGTAAATTTTGGAACTTTAAAAGTTTTGGAAATTTTGGAATATAATAGAATTATGAATTTTAGAGTAATTATAAAGTACTGAAGTTTTAAAAGTTTCGGAAATTTAGTGAGTTTCAAAAAGGTTGGAATTTCGAAGTTTCCGAAAATGTCCAAGAACTTTGAAGTTTTTGAGAATTTGACACGTTTAAAGTTGGACATCGCTGGGAATCACGACTCCCAACTTGGGAATCATGACTCCCAATTTGGGAGTCATTTGGGAGTCGACTGCCATGACTCCCATTTATCGGAAAGTGAATCGCCCCTCGAGATAACAAAATTACTATGCTATTTAATTCTCGAAAAATGTTCAAATGTTCAGTAAAAGACCAATAATGAACGGTTATGAGAAATCGTCTGGAAAAAAAGAGATCGAATTATATGGAGTCTCCAAAATTCTTACGATATCGGTCTATTTTGTAATTGCAATTTATTGACTTTTTACGACATTTTCGAGTCTCGTGAAAAAAGTTTGAACTTAACATTGATGCAAAAAGTTGAATCCAAAAATAATTTCTAAATCAAAATCAAAATCTAATTTTGGATGCATGTATTTTGTCCTGTTGGAAAATTGCGACTGTTCCTATCGAGACCTTCAACATTCATTTTGAAAATTTTTTCAGGAGAAGTTCTTGTATTTTCAAATTTTTTTACGTATTTATTCAACACATCGTAGATTGATATTTCAAGGATTGCTTGAGGACGGTTCATTGCTAGGATCAGTCAAACTGATGAAAAACAGGCAACTTTTTTGATAATGTAATACGAGAAGCACTGGCCAATTGACGATAAATTCGTTGGATTCATTCCCAATTCTGTCGTCGAGTGCTATTCCTGAAACAAATCAATACCGATAGCATTATTGGTAAAATGCACCAATTTCACCAGTAAATTGTGTAATTAGTCGAAAAAATTAAAAGAAAAGTTCATTTCAAGTCTATATGAATTGAAGGTTTTTGAATTTAGAAACTTGATCATATGAAAATTTCTGAAACTGAGGATTTGAAACATGGAATATCAAATGCAATGAAAATTTGAACAAACAAGATTAAAATCCAAATGTGAGTATTTTCATATTGCGATAAAATAATTTTTACTTCATCGAGTATTCTGAAATTGTGGGAAATTCGGATTTAAAAGTTCAATTTTTATTACAATTTTTTTTAAATCAAATGCAGAAGTTAAAAAATTCTGAAATTCGAACAATCGAAACTTGATTTAATTTGAAAAGTAGCATCGGAAGCATTTGAAACAGAATTCAGGAATTGAAAAATTCAGATATCAACATTTTCAAACAATTGTAAAATGCGGAAATTTGACATTTAATAATTCTGGCATTTGAAAATTCAATAATTCCGATCAGAAATGTAGTATTGAGAAATGAGGAGACGAAAATATCAAGATTCATCAACTTCAACATTAAAAATCTCACAAACTTCTAAATCCGAAAACTTATATACTTGAATTTTCGCAATTTTCAATTGCAATCGATTAAATGTGTCCCACTGCAAAATCACACCCTCCAAACATTATTATCGACAATCGTATTTTTCGGGAGAGTATCAGAAAAATCATAGTTACGTATTTTCCTTTATAAGCGTGTTAAAAAATACCACAGGGATCTCACATGCTTGTAAATTTACAAGTTATCAAATGCATTATTCATTGTGTACTCACGGTTGATATTTGCCGATACTGAATATTTCAAACTCGGAATTTCGTGACATTTTCATTGATGATCATAAATGCAAATATTATTGTTTCACTCGAATTTCTATGACGTGATATATATATTCAAGATTAAAAATAATGACATACATACCGTTAATAACTATTCGCCTTTTTATTCGCAGTATGAAAAAATATTTTCAAACTTTCACTCGCGATCCACGATCACAAAATATTATATTCCATAAATATTAGGCCACTAAACGGATTTTGGAAAAATCGAAAACTTTTGTCTGCTTATAAAAGCTGTACCCTAATCTAAATATTGAATTATAATATATCTATTATTCAAAAAATTGTTGATTGTTAACAAAATAATTTTATAAAGATGACCCATCAATTTTCACAAATTTTCCGGAAAACTCCATTTTATAATGCTTTGCTTGAGAATTTTGAATGACTGGAATAAAACGTTAGAAAACTAATGGAACAATACCTACATATATACACGAAAATCAAAGTTTTCGATTTTCCGAAAATACGTTGACTGACACACTTATTCATGAAAATTTATGAAATCGAGAAAATTGTACACTTTTTGATCGTGAAAAGACTCTCAACGAATATGGAGTCTCTCGATTCATTTTTTTTTTTTGCCATTTCCTAGCAAAGAAAGTGCTTAGAACATTTTCATATAAATAATTATGTACTATGAATAATGCATTAACATATGAAAAGAAAAAATTAAGTTCATACATGCAGTCATGCATTTTCACTTGGGAAATTCAGGAAAATTCGGCTCGAGTGTAATAAAGCAGGAAGTAGTTAATCCCAAAAATTTTAAAGTTCCCAAACAATTATTGATTCTCCAATTTCCCATGCACGCTTAAAAATAATTCTGGAGTTTTATCAAAATCATGGAAATCTGAATGTTCCCATCAAAATAGAAATTTCCATTGCCTGAATTCACTCATATCAAAATGTACGATTATTATATGCGAATTCGAGTAACTTCAACTAATAAAATACAATAAGAAACAAGTATTAATATAAGTAATTATAGTGCATGTTATTCGATTAATTAGTCAGGTAAATTAATCCCGAATCAGGTTAGAAACCGATTTTTCACATACTATCTGTAGAATACTGAAATATCTGCTCATACATATTTTTACTCACATCATATTCAACAATCTATCAAGCTGAATACATGTTGCCAACGAAAAAGTTAATTTTCGTAGGATGGTGAAAAATTGCAAAATAGAATGGTCGATCGACTGCGAACTTTTCCGGTATACTTATACTATAAGTCACTGCTAGAACTGCTGTAAGAAAAATCCATCACAGAAAATTAAATTCAAGTTACTGTTAAGGTTATCAAATACTATCATCACTCCGCAGTATGAAAGATATTAAAAATTGTTTTCGAATTGATGACTCGTAGCCGAAAAATCTATTTTCAGTTATTTGATTGCGAAATATTTCAAGTTTCCAACTTTTTTTGCTCGGTCTGCCCTTTTATACAAGCCAAGAAAGTTCTGAAAGCTTTAAATTTTGAAAGTAGAAAAATAATATTGATTGATACTATTGCTCTCTCTCTCTCTCGCCAAACGACTGCTCTCGTGAGAGAGAAAAGGACACTTGCGTAGTTGCTCAGCATCCCTAGATCTTGAGTCTTGAGCTTTCGGCACTAGACATTTGCTGTCTTCAGAAAAGATAACGATGGTTTTTTAAACAAATGGAAATACAGTCAGTGGTAAATTTATTAAAGATTAGTGCCGAAATCTTGAAAGATTCAAGAAGTCAATTATTGGAGATTTGATTAATATCGTTCTTATATTTTCAGAATTGAAAGTTTATGGACGTTTGTTGGCTGGTGTAGGCTTGGATAAAAAGTGGGCCAAGAAAAAAACTTCAAAAGTCGAAATATTTTGAAATTAAATACATAGTTGAAAAACGTTGTTTCTGGCTCCGAGTTATCATTTCGAGAAAAATTTCGGAAATTATTCAGGTTATTGCATACTTTTCATCTACGTGAGTTTTATCACGACTGGATTATTGGAAATCGTTATGAAAATTACGTATACTGCGATAGCTTGGAGCGTGATAATGAACTTTTAAAGTCAAAAACGACGAAAAAGTTGGTTAGTTATGAAATTTGATAAAAATTTGGTCAACTCTGGGACAATTTTATGAGATCATCGAATAATTACAAAATTCCCTTTAATTCGTTCAAATTAATCAACTTTCATCCATTTCTATTTTTTCCTAATTTATTATTAACAAAAAACTCGAGAGATTAGTTTGTTTTCGTAATGCATCAATATTAGAAGTGGATGAATTCAACCTCAAAGATAACATTAGCTGTAGAAAATATCATTTAAGTGAATTTTTAACGAGGCCTTGAAAAATGTATTACAATCATACTTCGAAAATGGAAAAATCGAATATTTTGAGCATACATTTTTATTTGATTATTTATTAATTTCATATCTAACAAATTATCATCAAGCTAACGTTGAACGAATGTTCCCAACGAAAAAGTTAATTTTCGTGGGATGGTGGAAAATTGCAAAATAGAATGGTCGATCGACTGCAAAAATTTCCGGAATACGTACAGGTATACTTTCAACCTCTCCTACAATTGCTGTGAACAAAATTCGATTACAAATTGAATTCGGGCTATTATTTCCTACCTACGTAAGTTTTGTTACCACTGGATTTTCGGGAATATTTATGAAAATGATATGTACAGCGTGATTATGGTTTTTGAACACAATCGCATATTTCGTAAGCAACCAAAAAAGCTCGGATTCATCTCTTGAATCGTCATTGCAGTGGTTCAGAGAGGGACAAAAATCATATCAAAGTTAGAAATTTCTTAACGTCAACTACAACATTTTATTCTACAAGAAACGCTGTAATTTCCAATCGTTTTCGTATCATTTTTTACTCACATCTATAGAATTGTCGGAAATTCAAAATGATCTGTGACGAATATTCCGAAATTTCGCTAAATGCCTAAATTTTTGATGCAATTCAAAATTTTCGAAATTCTCCGAAGACGAAGAACTAGGTAATCTACTTGGTTGAGCGATTTACCAATATTATGAGTATGTATAACCTCAACGACACAATAAGTGTGAAGCAAAAATTTTTTCACAGATATTAAGTTTATTTTCCGCTTTTTAAAATTTGTGGGACATAAACGAGGCCTCGAAAAATGATTAAAAATTTCATATGAGTAACTGCATACAGGAACGGCTTGTTAACTTTGAAGACCGATGAGTTCCCCGCATTTAAGAAACGTCGACTGAACAACCCTGATAAATAAATTTGTTCCAAAGTTGATCTCGCATCAATCGCTTTGATATGATGAATATATCAAATCGACCTTTTAGGCTTGTCAGTTGAGGCCTTGGCTTAATATTCAGAAAAAACGGAACAAACGCAAACGAAAACATGTAAGGAAAAGTAATAAAAAATTTCCCGATTCCCTGGCACATAAGAAATATGGTTACCTTGGGTAATCCGATTAAATCGATGCAAAAATTAAAGGAAATACTGATCCAGGAAAGTTACTCTTTTTGAAGCGAACGAAAAAGTATTGAAAAGTATTGAAATCAGGTGAAGATTCTGTCAAGCGTTCGTGCAGTAAAGAAAAATGGTTCACGAGATGCTAAATCGCGCTGTTTACAGCAACGTTAAGATACGGTCATTTTCGCATTTGAGACCGTAATTTCTTGCGGGATAATTTTCACGACAAAAACTCGGCTTGATTTTTTTCTATCCACATCCATTCGCAATTTTTTCAGGGTGATGTATGAAAATAAATTCAACATTAATTGTTTCATTTTTCCGTCGTTGAACTCGGAGAAACTTGGCAATGAAAGTTTCATGCGAAAATTACATTTTCCGAAAAGTTGAGTAACTTAAGTAGGGTTTCGATCGAAATTAGTAACAGGTTAAAATTCCCATTTCTTGCAAAGCAAAAAGACCACAAGCGAAAATGGACATTCTCATACATGCAAAAAAACCCTTAGAAGCACCGCAAAATTACCAATTAATTCATACGTTCTTCAATTTGCAACGTTTTGATTTAAAAAATTTAACTTAGACATATATTTTTATGAATTAAATTAACAAAAATAACTTTAAAATAATTTGATATAGAATTGGGCCAAATCGCTGGGTTTTTCTTTAAATTGAGAGGTTCATATATTTTTATGAATTAAATTAACAAAAATGACGTTAAAATATATATAATATAGAATCGGGCGAAATCGCTGGGATTTTCTTTGAATTGGAAGGTTCATAAATGAATTATTCTAACTGAAAAAATGTTAAGTGGTATCGAGAAGTACACGAAAAATACTTCGATTCGCGTAAGTCAAAACGCCAGCAATGAGTTAATGATGCATTTATAAGTAACTTAAAAATGTTAATGGATTTTTCCTCGTAACTGTCTGATACGAGTATGTAGACAAAATTTGTTATCGAAGCGAAAAACAAAATCAAACGTGAAAAATCGTGAAATTTGGTGACTTACCGGTGACTGCCGCGGCTTCGCTGCCTTCTTCGTCGACTTTGATAAAAGCTTTTTGCACAGCTTTGGACACTCGAACATTCAGGTCTGACATCAAAGGGAAGCTTGCGTTTGGCGAAAACATGTCACCCATTCCCATCTGTGATAATGATAAGAAATTGGATTTTTTGTCAATAGAACAATGATCAGTCATGATCGCATCGAAATTACTCTTGTGTTTCGAGTTTTCCGATTTGATGGTGACCTTGGAATGAGTCAGGGTTATTACCCCAAATTTGAAGGGTTTTACTCTTGTGTTTGAAGTTTTTTTTGCGAGGGGTAACATTCGTTTGTGAAAGGGTTGGTATTTTCATATGTCAGTATACTCACGCTTTTCAAAATATCGTTCAACTCGATTTTGCTTTCGATTTCGAATTTGGGCATGTACAGTTCGATTTCTCGTTTGTATCCGGAGTTCAACATTTCAGCCATGTTGATTTTGTCGATGTTTTGTCTCAAACTTTCTAATCCGTTGATTTTGTTCGGCAAAATTACCACCATGCTGAATTCGTTGCCCTGAAAAATGGAATTTACCCCAATTATTAGTCGATTTTGTGAGTAATAAAATTTGCGAATATTTTGAAACTGTTAAAAAGATTACTTTGTCAATATTTTTGGCAAGTTTTGAGGTTCGAGGAAATACAAAACCCGAGGGGAAAATGGTAGCAAATTTTCGAATATTCGAAATTTGATATGTTTATAGCACAAATTTCGAAAACTTTGGACAAGGAAGTTTTTGCGAAATTCGAGAGTCATTTTATCACTTTGAAAATGTTCATTTAAAAAAATTCAGGACATAATGAAAATCAAATTCAGAAATGATTTCAATTGAAAGTCATGAACGATTTCATTCGATGTTTTATGAATTTGAAAATAAAATTCACCTCAATTATTAGTTGATTTCGTGAGTAATAAAATTGAATATTTTATATGGTCAAAAAGATTATTTTTCGCAAGTTTTGAGGTTCAAGGAAATACAAAACACGAGGGGAAAATGGTAGCAAATTTTCGAATATTCGAAATTTGATATATTTATAGCGCAAATTTCAAAAACTGTGCAGAAGGAACTATTTTCGAAACTCTGGTCATTTTATCACTCCGAAAATATTCATCTAAATAAATTCAGGACCTAATGAAAATAAAATTCAGAAATGATTTGAACTGAAAATCATGAACGATTTTATTCGATGTTTTATGAACTGAAAAATACAATTTACTTCAATTGTTGGTCGATTTTGTAAGTAATAAAATTTGCAAATGTTTTAAAACGGTCAAAAAGATTACTTCATCAATATTTTTCGAAAGTTTTGAGGTTCAAGGAAATACAAAACCCGTGGGGAAAATGGTAGCAAATTTTCGAATATTCGAAATTTGATATGTTTATAGCACAAATTTCGAAAACTTTGGAGAAGGAAGTATTTTCAAAATTCGAGAATCATTTTATAACTTCGAAAATGTCGATCCAAAAAAATTCGGGACCTCACAGAAATCGAATTCAAAAAGAATTTCAATCGAATGCCACTAACGATTTCATTCGATGTTTTCAGAACTCGTAAATGTGCTGTTTTTATACTCATATCTTCTGAAATACTCAAAATACTTCAACATACTTTGTACGGCAGTTCCACAAATCTGGCATCCATGCCTTTGACATCGCCAGTGTTGAAACGAGATCTTTTGAACATGAATGGAACTTGTTTCGTCGCTGTTTCGCTCAAATGGAAAGTCATGTCCGATGTCAAAGCCTTGTTGAATTTTTCTGCCCAATCTCCCTTGAAGTAGATAGCGTTTGCGAGGACCAAAAGGGTGTCTCCACTAAGGTCATCTTCAAAAAAATGTGTTGCCCCAAACATAAATACACAAATATTTTCATAAGACTTCGAATACACCTCGAAAATGATTCTTTTCGTTACAGTACATGACCAGAGAAAATCCGAAGAATTTCGAAAGAAAAATTACGTAGAGTTCCTGAATTTCAAATGTCTGATTCGAGGATATTTTCGAAAGTTTAAAAATTCCAATCCTGACCTGGCTTAACAATGTCCTTGATGCGATTGTTGGTTTGCTGTTGACACCAAGTGTTGATAATGTTCGCAGCACTTGCGGATTGTGCGAAATTCACTTTTTGAACTGCCGAGTTGTAGACATTTCTCAAAGTGGTCAAGTAATCTTCTTTTACTGGGAGTTTCTCCGCGGTGAAGACTTTGTTTGCGAGTTTCAAATCGACGTTTTTGACGTTCTACGTGAAAGAGTGATTTTAATTTGAATTTAACGTAAAAATTATGAGCTTCAGGAGAATTTATTTTGCAAACAGTATGATACTGATTAAAATGTCTCAAGAATGGGACAATTTGGTAGAAAAATACAGTTCAAATCTTGTACTTCATTTTTTGGAGTTTTTATGCTTAAGACTTTTTTGTGTTTCTTGTATTTTGAACAGTTTACGAAACATATAAATGAAAATTTTTCGGGAATAAATGAAAATTCAGACGATTTTTGGAGAGTTTTTATGAATTATTCAGAATTTTCCGGAATTTTCGGTTGTTTAAAACGATTTTTGAGAATCTCCTTTTTTTTCAAATTGATAATTTTACAGAACTCAATGAATCCCGAAAAATTACGAATGAAGACTTTTTTTTAATTTTGGCTCATAAGGTTTTCATAAATTATTCAGAATTTCGTGGAATTTTCGAATGCTTCACAATTTACGGTGATCTAAAACGTTTTTCAAAACGTCCTTTTTCCGAAATTCATAATTTTGAAGAATTTTTTTTTCTCATTTTGGCACATTTGATAAATGAAAATTCAGGCGAATTTTTGAATGTTTTCATAAACTACACAGAATTTCACTGAATTTTCAAGTGTTTCGCAATTTACGATTATCTAAAACGATTTTTGAAAACCTCATTTTATGAATTTAAAAGTTTTAAAAAATCGATTAATTGCGAACAATTACGAATTACGAAGTTTTTTTTTCAATTTTAGCCCATATTCGGAATGTTGAAAAAATGTGTGGATGATCTTGTACAGTGTACGAAAATTCTCGCAAATCCTCTAAAAAATTAACGTCATTTTTCATTGCCGGGCTGATCAATAGTTAAAAGGTTCATTTTTCATTCGATTGTTTTTACGAACGGTTAAATCGTAACACTCACATTGAGCTGATCAATGAGAGTTTTGTATCCAGCTCTCGTAACTGAATCATCACTGGGCATTTTAAGTCCAGTGCGTAGTTCTTCCAAGGTTTTTCCTCCTGCGCCAAAAGTAAGCATGGAAAGAACCATGTCAACACTGAGAGGTGAACAAATCAGATTTCCTGGTTGCGCATTTGACACAGTCTGTAGAAACATTACAATCGAAATTAAATCAGTATCTATTTTTGCTCTTGACATATTGGGTGCTTTCCTTAGATTTCAAAACTTTATATTATTGTTTTTTCACGTCTTATTATTTATAATCATTAAATGATCAATCATTGATTTAAATATTGATTACTTCCGTTTTTTTATGTTTTCCGAGCATTATTTATCACGTGATTAATAATAATGATCCTTTTTCATTCCATTCCAAACTTTTATTCTCATAAAAATCGAAAGTAGGATAAATCCTTCATTATCTATTTATGAACCATGAATCTCTCTTGATACCACATTAAAAGTGACATAATCGTCTTCAAATGTGACCCGAATAAATTGTTATCTACCTTGAAAAAATTGGAGGAAAATGCATTGGCGCTGTCGCTCACAGATTTCAAGGCCTCGGGATTCGCGGCTGCCATTCCTAATCCCAAGAATATACAGGATATCAGAACTGAAAAAAACAATTTTAATCGCTCTTTACATCGACGGATAATACACTTTTGTTCAAAAAACTTCACACAATTTTTTGTTGCGAATTTTGATGTGAAATCGCGTAAACTGGTATCTTATAATAGACCGATTAAAGTTGAAGACTCTGGAAATCCCGACACGAATGACGTGTACGATTCTCGCACATGTATTCAACTCTTACATTCGAACGAAAAAAATGCGAGAATCACGTGCGATGCGTAATAATGTGATCTTGGTGTGCTTTGAATCTTCAACTAATCATAATGTTGGATACCGCGATTGGATATGAGAAATAATTCGAGTTTTAAAAATATTTTCAAATATTTTTATT
>JAPYZK010001812.1:0-16360 GCA_030522785.1 Platygaster equestris | reverse complement strand
CGGAAAAATATAACATCTTTCAGTGACGAATGGGCTACCGACTTTATAACATTCATAATGAACGAAATACTTCAAGTCTTATAATAGGTAACTTTTTCCCAAATTTGCTCAGATTGACGAAAAATGACATTGTTAGCTCCGGTATAACTCAAAATTGATTAAAATTGATTGCGCGAGGGGCAAGAGAGAGGCGAAGAAGGTATCACCAGCACTACTACGAGTGTCCGAGTCGTCGCCCGTAAGGCCAGAAATTTCTCAATAGCCCGTCTCAATAGCCCGGGATACGGAGTGTCATACCCCTGTTCGAGACGATTTCTCCCGGACATGCGCGGAATATACCGAGCGATGACGGTAGGCAAAGGGGGATAGCGGTAAGGGGAAAGAGAGTATCACCAAGCACAGCGTACATGTGTGCGTCTGTCGCAGTTAAGACCAAAGGTTTTGAGCTCGAGTGTCATACCGGTCATACCACTGCTCTAACCAACTGAATCATCAAGTAGCTCAGTTGGTTAGAGCACCCGACATAATATTAGGAGGTCCTGGGTTAGATTCCCGGCTCGGTAGATTTTTTTTTCTCGCCAAAACCATTTCATTTGCCAATTGATAACAAAACTGGCTGGGAATATCGAAAAACATGGATTTTTCGTTGGGTCAACAACCCAGTGATAAAGAAAAGTTTTCGATTATTTATCTGTTCAACATTCACGAGCTTCTTACTAGATTTATTTGACTGTATAGAAAACATTTTCTGTACAACGATGTTGTCAAATTATTTTAAAAATATCATGAATTAGGCACAACTCATGAACCATCGTAACTTTGATTTCATGAGATTTTTGGAAATTCTGTGAGATTTTCGAATTTTGCCCGAAATCGCATTTACTTACGAGATTGAAAATAATTAATGTCTTGATTTTGGAAATGATTCAAATCTTGAAAATTCTCGAAACTTCAAACATTCTAAAAAATGTCAAAAGTTTCGAACGTTTTTGAATCATTAAAATTTTTACGATTCCCGAAATTTATGATATTGTCAATGTTTCTAAAATTATCGAAAATTTCATGATTTTGGAATTTTTGGAAATTTCAACGTTCCTTGAAATTTTCGGAAAGTACAAATCAACGAAATTGAAGAAAAAAAGAAACACATTTTTGGAACTTGAATTTTCGGAAAAATTCTGAATTTTCTACATGTCAGGAATTGTTCAAAGCTTGGAAATTTTTTAATTCTCTGCAGTTTCGAACATTTTGGAATTTCCACAATTCCTCAAATTTCCGAAATCGTGAATATTGTCGGAATTATTGAAAATCTTCGATTTTACAAAATTTTCCGAATTTTCAAGTTCCTAATAATTATCGAAATTCTTAAAATTCACGAATTCGTAAATTTAACAATATTTTGGGAATTTCAAGTATTTGTTAACAATTCCGAAATCTTTTCAATTTTTAAAATAATTCAAATTGACTATTCTCGAAACTTGGAAAATTTTTAAGAATTTCGAAGTTCTCTAAAGTTTTAGACATTTTCAAATGATAAAAATATGTACAGTTCTAGACATTTCAAAAGTTGACAATATTCTTACAATTAATATCAAAATAGTATAATTTTCGAATTTTTCAAAATTTTCGGAATTTACAAATCAAAAAAATTAGAAAAAAGAAGACAATATTTTTGTAATTCCCAGGATTTTTAAAAAAATTCGAAATCTGTAGGTCGGAAATTATTTAAATGTTATAAATTCTGGAAATTCGAAACATTCTCGGAAATTTTTGAATTCTCTGCAGTTTCGAACGTTTTGAAATTTCCACGATTCTTGAAATTTCCGAAATCGTGAATATTGTCGGAATTATTGGAAATCTTAGATTTTCCAAAATTTTTTGAATTTTCAAGTTTCTGAAAATTATCGAAATTCTTGAAATTCACGAATTTGTAAAAGTTTACAATATTTTTAAAATTTTCAGTATTTTTGAAAATCCTCGGAAGATGAAAAATTTTGGAAATTATTAAAATCTTGAAAACTCTCGAAACTTCGGAAATTCTCAAAAATTTCCAAGTTCTTTGAAATTTCGAACATTTTCAGATAATAAAAATTTTTGCAATTCTCGAAATTTCCAAAATTGACAATATTTCCAAAATTTATTGGAAATGTTACAGGTTTCGCATTTTTCAAAATTACCAAGTTCCTTGAAAATTTTGAAATATACAAATTAACGAAATTAAAAAAATTGTCAGAATTATTCGAAATCTTCGATTTCACAAAATTTTTCGGATTATCGAACATTTTGAAATTTTCAAAATTCTTGAGATTTTTGAAATCCACGAATTTTCAAAAGTCAGCAATATTTTTAAAATTGAAGTATTTTCTTATTTCCGAAATCTTCTTAATTTGGAAAATAATTAAAATCTTGGGAATCCTCGAAACTTTGAAAATTCTCGAAAATTTAAAAATTCTCGAAAGTTTGGAACATTATTGAATTATTAAGATTTTGACGATTCTCAGAATTTCCAAAGTTGTCAATATTTCGATCATTATCGGAAATGGCACAATTTTTAAATTTTTGGAAATTCTCTAGTTCCTTGAAATTTTCGAAATTTACAAATTAACGTGATTAAAAAAAAAAAAAAAAAACAATGTTCGAAATTTCTAGAATTTCGAAAAAATTTTTCGGTCGTCTATACATGTCAGAAATTATATAAATCTACGAAATTCCGAAAAAATGAGAGATTCTCGAAAATTTTCAAATTCTCTGCAGTTTAAGAAAGTTGTAAGTATCCACAATTCTTTAAATTTTCAAAATATTCGAAAAAATTCTTGATCTTCTATTCGTCGAAAATTATTTAAGTCTTAAAAATTCTGAGAATTTAAAAAATATTTTAAAATTTTCACTATTCTTCAAACTTCGTCGTTTCGAAAATATTTTCAGGATTATTAAAAATCTTTGATTTTACAAAATTTTCTGAATTTTCAAGTCACTAAAAATGATCGCAATTCTTTAAATTCACGAATTTGTAAAAGTTAGCAATATTTTAGGAATTTTAAGTATTTGTTGAAAATTCCGAAATCTTTTTAATTTTTGAAATGATTGAAATTGAAAATTCTCGAAGCTTCGGAAATTTTTAAAAATTTCGAACATTTTCGAATGATAAAAATTTTTACAATTCGAGACATTTTGAAAGTTGAAAACATTCCTAAAATTAATATCAAAAGTAGTATAATTTCCGAATTTTTCGAAATTTCCAGAATTTACAAATCAACGAAATTAGACAAAATAATATTTTTGAAATTTCCAGGATTTTTAAAAAAATTCGAAATCTACATGTCGGAAATAATTTAAATGTTGTTAATTATGAAAATTCGAAACATTCTCGGAAATTTTTGAACTCTCTGTAATTTCAAACATTTTGAATTTTCCAAATTTCAAACATTTTGAAATTTTCAAAGAAATTAGAAAAATGAAAACAATATTTTTGTAATTCCCAGGATTTTTGAAAAAATCCGAAATCTATAGGTCGGAAATGATTTAAATGTTAGAAATTCTGGAAATTCGAAACATTCTCGGAAATTTTTAAATTCTCTGCAGTTTCGAACGTTTTGAAATTTCCACGATTCTTGAAATTAACGAAATCGTGAATATTGTCAGAATTATTGGAAATCTTAGATTTTCCAAAAATTTTTGAATTTTCAAGTTCATAAAAATTATCGAAAATCTTAAAATTCACGAATTTGTAAAATTTAACAATATTTTGGGACTTATCAGTATTTTGGAACATTTTCGAAATATTAAAAATTTTGAAAATGATTTAAATCTTGAAAACTCTCGAAACTTCGGAAATTCTAAAAAATTTGAAAGTTCTCTGAAATTTCAGACATTTTTAAATGATCAAAATTTTTTCAATTCTCGAAATGTCCAAAGTTGACAATATTTCCAAAATTATCGAAAATGGTACAATTTTCGCATTTTCGGAAATTCCTAAGTTCCTTCAAATTTTCGGAATTTACAAATTAACGAAATTTCGAAAATGAAAAAAATGTTTTCGGAATTTTCAGAATTCTCAAACAAATTCGAAGTATTCTACATATTGAAAATTCATAAATCTTGGACAATCTTGAGATTTTAATAATTTCGAGAATTTCCGATTTCTCTGCATTTTCAAACATAATTCCCACGATTCTTGAAATTTCAGAAATCGTGAATATTGTCGTGAATAAAATCGTGAATTATTCAAAATCTTGGATTTTACAAAATTTTTCGTATCTTCAAGTTTCTAAAAATTATCGAAATTCTCAAAATTCATGAATTTGTAAAAGTTAACGATATTTCGAAAGTTGTTAGTATTTTTTAACATCTCCAAAATTTTTCAATTTGAAAATAATTGATAATATTAATTTTTTTTTAATTGAAACAATTTCGAAAGTTTCAAGAATTTTTTAGATCTTATCTAAAAAATTCTCGAAATTTTTGAAATTCTAAAAAACTTGAAAAATCATTTTCAAAAATTCAACGTTCTCAAAACTTTTAAATATTTTAAAATTATCACAATTGTTTACTATTCTTCAAATTCTCAAAATTGCCAATATTTTCGGAATCATCGGAAATATGAGTCAAATTATTCAATTTTTGAGAGTTTATTACATTACAAATCTTGAAACCGTAAGATTTGTTCATAAAATCGAGTTTATAAAAAAACCTCATAGCTCATAAAACCTTCCGAAAACCTAAAACCAAAGTTACATGGAAAGCATCCACTGTACAATTAGTGTACGCATATTTTGATATTTTTAAGATGTGCGTATACGGTGTAATTAGGCGAATTCTTCGTATTAGCGAGTAGGCTCATTTTTTAGAATCCAATATAATACAGTCTACGAAAATAATGCCCCAATGAGCTCCATCTGGTGTGATTTTCGTGCTCGTCGTTGCAAGAGTACGTTCAAGCTTTGATCACAGCATCCAAGGCCTCGGTGACTTTAGAAAAAACTTGATCGACGCTGCTTTCAGCACTAATCTGGAAAAAAAATCGAATCCGTTAATTTTATTTATTCAATGCCCGCGAGGAATATGTAATTTCGGGGCCCTGCTGAGAGTGGAAGAAATAATGAATTACCTGATTGTTGACGTACAGCGTGGGAGAAATACTAACCCGTGGGAGAAGGGTTAGATTCTACTTCTCTCACAGGTTGGTGAAGGGAACGTTTGCGCAAATGTCGGGGATATTGCGACTCATAAATCACTTTAATGTTGTTCTCAAATCGTTGACTTGTCATTTTTACACACAGCAGTAAAGCGATTTGTAAACAAAAGAGTTATATTTTGAACGTCAACGCCATCTTGTTTCCAGCGATAATGCAGTGTTTCCAGCGACATCGTAAAATGAGGCAAAACGTCACGTACTTTCACAACTTTGTCTTTGTAATGTTCAACGATCTCTCCGTTTTTCGTGTTGAATATCTCGATCCTTTTTTTGATGGTCTCTTCGTTATCATCGGCGCGCTGGGAAACCTCGGCTCTTCTGAGTAACCTTGACATCAACGTCTCATTTCCCACGTCGAAGAAAAGTATGAGGTCTACGGGACATACCTGAAAACGACGTTAATCAAGCATTTCATTCGTGAAAATTGTAATAGACTCACGTTTGACATTTTCTGAACCTGTTAAACATTTCGAAAATCTATAAGAAATGTTTTTTAATAAACGTCTTGAAACCTAGCAGACATTTACGTAACTTTTACGTTAACTTTTTATGTAATTTTTTCGTATTTTAATTTTGAAGATGTAAAAAAGATATTCGGGTAATTTTTACGTAAACTAGACATTTACGTAATTTGACGTAAACTGTTGAGGTCATTTTCACGATATATAAATTAGACATTTACGCTATCATCAGGTAAACTGTTCACGTGATTTTCACGTATTTCACGTAATTTTCACGATGTCAACTAGACATTTACGTGATTTTCACGTCAACTGTTACGTCATTTCCACGTATTTCACGATGTAAATTATACATTTACGTAATTTTCACGTGGACTATTCATGTAATATTCATGATATAAAGTAGACATCTACGTAATTTACACGTAAACTATTCACGTGATTTTCACATATTTCACGTCGTTTTCACGATGTAAACTACTAGACATTTACATAATTTTCACGTCAACTACTTACGTAATTTTCACGTGAACTTTGTGTAAACAGTCAACATAGATGTCATATCACGTCAGTTCACGCAAACTACATGTACATTTCATGTAAACAGTTGACGTAACGTTGTTTACATCGTATTTGCGCGAAAATAACATGTCTACTAGGTGTATTGGAAATATCAAACATAAGTCTGTTCTATTCAGTATTGTTTTGGTATCGGAGAAACTTGCGTCTTTTTCGAATTGAATTCCTTGATCCAACTCTCGGGGATATCCATCGATGAGGAACCCGGTTGTTGTTGAGCCTTCAGCTTTTGCTTTTTCCATTCTTTCTTTTATCAGCGTCAGAACTATGTCCTGGTATCGGCAGTCAAATTTTTATACATCAATGATAACATTAATCGATCGATATATTATATCAATATTCGATATATCGATCAATGTTGATTGATCGATGTATTATATTGATAAATGTTGATTCAAAATATTTTATCGATTTCGATATATCATATCGATCAATGTTGATTGAACATATTATATCGATACTCCATATATATCATATCAATCACGGATCGATGTATTATTTTCATATGTATTATACTGATTTTCGATCTATTATATCGATCAATGTTGATTCGATATATTATATCGATATATGAGGTCACAACATTAATCGATATATTCTATATAGTACATTGATACTCGATATACTATATTAAATTATTGTATCGAGATATTATATCACATCATATCGATATATTATCTTCATTAATTGATACATTTTATATAGTATATCGAAACTCGATATATTATGTCGAATTGTTGTGTATTCATATATTATATCACATCATTGATCTATGTATCGATATTCGATATATTATATCATTTAATGTTGATTGAACATGTTATATCGATTCTCGATCTATTATATCGACATCTCCAATAGATATATTCTATATGGTATACCGATATTCGATATATTATATTGAATTATTGTATCGAGATATTATATCACACCACTGATCGATGTATTATATCTATATTCGATATATTATATCGATCAATGTTGATTCGATATATTATTACTCATATCGTTCAATGTTGACTCAATATAAATATTATATCGATCAATGTGATTCGATATATTATGTCACATCGTAAATCGATATATATAGCATTTCGATACTCGATATATTATATAGAATTATTGTACCGATACATTACATTGTACTATATCAGACAAATGAAGCATCTCAAAAGGTTATTACTAGAATCATATACGGTTCACAGTTACAAGGAAAATCATAAAATATCGATATCAAAATCATGTACAGTCGGAACAAACAATCCTTTGGACATCAGATCCTGGAGTGAAGCGCCTCGTGGACTCCCGCTGGCGACTTCCTCGCGCAAAAGGTCGCCACTGCTGATGTGGAAAAATCCGTATTTTTCGATCATACGACTGCATTGAGTTCCTTTTCCGCAACCGGGTCCACCGATTACCCAAACTGTTATCATTTTTCAGATTTCTGGTTTCTCTTTTGGTGTTGTGATGAATCTGTTCGGATTATTTGTTGGGTTTTGGTTTTGGTATCTGGAAGGATTGAACGTTACTTAGAAAATTGTAACGCGTTACGTAACCATTACTTGAGTGGACTGTGTAACTCGTTACGTTACCGATAGTTTGAAAAAAAGTAACTCGTTACCATTACTTTTCTTATTGAAATATCATCTTTAACTTTCAGACATCTAAACATCTAAAAACAATGAACTATATACGATAAAGATGGATTTCGTTATTTGAGCTGCTTATTTTGAATTAAAGTGAATTAGGTTTACCGAAACTCGGAAGAGTCAACAACTCTTCATCTTCGAAAAATTTACAACTCCAGAATTCTTCGAAATTTTGAAATGATATAAAAACTTCTGAATTACAAAATTCGAGAACTTCGAAACTCTCCTTGGGAATTCTCCAGAATTTCTAACCTCTTTAAGTTTGAAAAGTGAACAACTTTCGAATTCTTCATGACTCGAATTTTTTTTTTTTTTTTTAATTTTTCCGAAATTCAGAGTCGCAGAACTTTGGCATTTTCCAAAACTTCTGAATTTCGAAACTCCGGAACTTCGAAATTCTTCGGAATTTTTCGAAATTCTCCAAAAGTTCTAAAAATGCCAAAATTTCAAAACTACGAAATTTTGTCAAACTCCTGATCTTTTTCACATTCGTCAGAACTTTGGAATCTTAAAAATCCGAACATTCGACATTTGCTAGAACTTAAAGTATTTGACTCTAAAACTTTTGGTTTCGAGTTCTTCAAACTTTTAAAATGTCTAAAACATACGACAATCCTAAAATTAATAACTTAGAAATTCGTAAAAGCTCCCAAATGCTTTAAAATTCGTCACATTCTCGAAATGTTCAATCGAAATTTCAATCTCAGGCAATAATAATAATGATAATAATAATAATAATAAGTTTTACAAGCAGCAGATACACTGATAAGCCCATATAAGGCGTACATAAAGAAAAAGAAGTGTTCGTTAATGTGTGGCACGATCAGTATCGAGCGAAATAAAATTGAGAATGAAGTAAAATGCGGAAAAACAAGCTTCAGATATTATCGCGTAATAAACAAGTATACCACATATCGCGATGATAATATGCAATCTTATATCATTACTCGTGCCTCAGCAGGGTAAGAAACTGAATTCCCCTCAAAAAATTTAAAATTCCACAAGGACTTCATAAATCTACAAGTTATACATTATTCGTTGACATTTATTCCCCACATCGAAATTATTACTCCTTCGATCCCGCAATAATTCAACCTTGCTCAAACTCCAACGTTTCCTTGATCCATAAAAACCACGCGAATTCGCTGGGTCAAGTTCATTCTATGAATCTATAGCCCTGCAACGCGACTCTTTCCCTCGCTATTTTCTTAGCCCATCTGAATGCATCTGAATCATTCACACAATTCACGCAAGCGCAACGAAAAAACCAGTTACAAAATGAACCGCTCACTTCTATTACGCGTTCTGTGGATCTATTTTCATCCTTAGCTCCTGCTTTAATTCTACCCGAGCAATTCAAATGAAACTTTTGATTTCACGTTACTCAATCATTGAGGAAAAATCAGGTTCATGACGAGATGATGATTTGTTCTTATTCGAACGTGGAAAATGATTGTTTATACCTTGTCTTTTTTCTTCCTCCTCCAGTGTTTTGTCCAATACTGTTTGGGAGTAGTAGATACTGTGATAACTGGTAAAGATCGCGTTTAATACTGAGACTGACAGTTGCAGAGGAAAATGTTCGTATGGTAGAGCTAGAGTCGGATGAATTTTGTCATGCGCAATTGAGCGCGTAAAAGTGAGATCGTTTTTTCTGTCGAATATGGGCTTACGAAAATTTTTAAAATTTCAAGATTCTCCAAAATTTTGATTATTTTCCAACATTTTTAAGATTTATGAAATTCAGGAAATTTCGAAAATTTTAAGAGTCACGGAAATTATAAGCATTTTGAAACTCTTGTCAAAAATTGACGAATTCTCAAGATTTCGAGTGTTTTGAAATTTTTGATAATTCATAATTTCCGGTAATTTCGGAAAAATTTGTATGTTTCTGAATGTCTCAAATTTTTGGAATTCCCAAAATTTTTAGCAACTTGAGGAATTTTAAACGTTTTAAGATTATGAAGAATTTCGATAATTTTCAAACATTTTGAAGGTTCTGAAAATTCTAGACATTTCGAAAATAATGTGAGTTTTTTTAGCTCTTGGGAAATTTTAAAAATTGGCGAATTCTGTAGATTTCGAGTTTCTAAAATTTTGATACTTTATAATCTTTGAAAATTTTGAAAATTCTTATGTTACGAAAATATTGGAAATTTCAAGATTTTTAGAAATTTTGATAACTTTCGAATATTCTTCAGATTCATAAAATTCAGGAAATTTCGAAAATTTCAAGAATCACGAAAATTGTGAGAATTTTGTAACTTTTGATAAATTTCAAATATTGACGATTTCTGAAGATTTCGAGTGTTGGAGAAATTCAGATAATTCCTAATTTCCGAAAATTTTGGAAATTCCAATTGTTTTCAAATCTATAAAATTTTTATAATTCCCAACATTTCTAGGAACTCTAATATCACAAAAATTCCGAAATTCCGAACATTTCAAGATTTTAAAAATTTTGATAATTCTCAAACATTTCGAAGGTTTTGAAAATTCTGTACATTTCGAAAATTATGAGAGTTTTGGAACTCTTGAGGAATTTAAAAAATTGGCAAATTCTGAAGATTTCGGGACTTTTGAGAATTTTGATACTTTACAATCTTCGAAAAACTTGAAAATTCTAATATCACGAAAATATTGAAAATTTCAAGATTTTTGAAAATTTTGATAATTTTTGAATATTTCAAAGACTTCTAAAATTCAGGACATTTCGAAAATTTCAAAAATCACAACAATCATTAGAATTTTGAAACTCTTTTCAAAAATTGACGAGTTCTGAAGATTTCGAGTGTTCTGAAATTTTTGATTATTCATACTTTCCGGGAATTTTGAAAAATTCTGAATGTTTCCAAATGTCTCAAATTTTTGGAATTCCCAAAATTTTTAGGAACTCTAATATTAGGAAAATTTCGAACATTCCAAGATTTTACAAAATTTTGATAATTTTCAAACATTTTGAAGGTTATGAAAATTATGGATATTTCGAAAGTTATAAGAATTTTGGAACTCTAAAAATGTCAAAAATTGGCGAATTCTGAAGATTTCGCGAGTTTAGACATTTTTTTAATACTTTATACTTAATCTTTGAAAATGTTAAAAATTCTACTATCAAGAAAACATGGAAAATTTGAAGATTTTAAAAAATTTTGATAATTTTTCAACATCTTCAAGATTTCTAAAATTCAGGAAATTTCTAAAATTTCTATTCTTCCCAAAATTTTGAGGAACTCCAATATTTCAAAAATTTTTAAGATCTCAAAATTATTGAAAATTTCGAGAATTTCAATAAATACCAACATTTTAAAGATTCCTGAATCCCAGAAAATCTCCAAAATCCTTGAAGTTTCAACAATTCTAAAAATTCATGCAATTTTGATTATTCACACACATTTCGTACATATCTCAACATTTGAAAATTTAAAATTTCCGAAATTCCAAAAATTCTATCAATTTCTAAAAGTTCAGTAGTTTCGAAAATTTTAGTATTTTTCAGTTTTAGTTCAGTTTCTAGTTTTTTTTTATTTTTTTAGTCGCGCTTTCTAAATAAAAAACTACATCATCAACAAACAAAAAATGAGAAAAACCAGAGTATTATAAGCAAATAAATTATCAAAAAGTGCCTCCACTCAGGATTCAGTGTATTATCGATGTAAAATACAGGTTTTGTAAACGATTAATAAAATGCTTGTTTCTAAAGAGGAACATGATTATCCCCATTTCTTCTTAGTACCGAGTATCCAATTGTCAGACTATAAAACGTGATTACAAAATGCATTTTTCCACATTATTTCATTTCTTGTTCTACTATTCATTTTATTTCTTCTTCCGTTCGACGATCAGGGGTCCAACATTGTCTCCGAGATCGGTATTGTGTTTTCCGTGAGAACCATCGCAGTAAGGCCACTGCAGGAAAAATTTTTGCAATAAAAAAGTCATCATGGTGATTTTTTAATGATGACTTTAGAATATGAAAAAAGAAATTCGATAATTTTCGCGTTCTCACAAAAATTGTTGAACATTTTCAAGCTTTGAAATGTAAGATACAAAAGTTTGACATTTTTAGATTCTGAAATTTAACGGCTCCAAAAATTCTAATTTGTTGATTCGGAGACTTGAAAAACTCGGAGATTTTGATTCAAAAATTTTAGGATTTCAATTCAGAAAAATGAAATGTTTGAAAATTGGAAAATCTGGATTTTGGGGATTTTGAAATTTTAATTTCGAAGTTCTAGGACGAAAAGATCTAAAAAATGGGAAATTTTCCGAATTTGAATTTCTATACATTCTGCCATTCAAAGGAATCATATTTTTGAAATTTACAAGTTCGGGAAAATTAAAATTTCAGAAATTTTGAAATTCAAAACTTTAAGAAGTTCGAACTTCACATTTTTCATTCGATTTTGAATTCCCTAATTTCAAGCAGCTCAAAGATTCAGATTCGTAAATTCAAGAACTCAAACACTTGAAAATAAAACTTCCAAAGATCTCAAATTTGGATGTGAATTTTGGAAATTTCGAAATTTTGCATATTTCAAATTTTGAATTCAAAATTCGAGGATTCAATCGAAAATTAACATATCGTAAATCAAAAACTAGGAGTTCGAAAATTGTCCGATTTATAATTGTAAAAACTCTCGAAAAACATTCGAAGTTCAAAATTGTTGGAATTTAAGAATTTTGGAGATAAAAAAATTAAAATTTCACTTTTTTCAATTCAATTTTGAATTCTTGAATTTGAAGCACCTCGAAAATTCAGATTCGTTAATCCAAGAACTTGAAACACTTGAAAATAAAAATTCCAGAGTTCTCAAACTTGGATGTGAATATCGGAAATTTTGCATATTTCAAATGTTTAATTCAAAATTCGAGGATTCAATCGAAAATTAAAATATCGTTAATCAAAAACTAAGAGTTTGAAAATTGTCAAATTTCTGATTGCCACAAACTCTCGAAAAACATTTAAAGTTCAAAATTGTTGTAATTTAAGAATTTTGAAGGTGAAAAAATTAAAATTTCTCAATTGTCAAATTTCACTTCTTTCAATTCCATTTTGAAATCTTGAATTTAAAACACCTCGAAAATTCAGATTCGTCAATTCGAGAACTTAAAAACTGAATTTCCAAAGTTGTCAAACTTGGATGTGAATATCGGAAATTTCAGAATTTTGCATATTTCAAATTTTTAATTCAAAATTCAAGGATTCAATCGAAAATTAAAATATCGTTAACCAAAAACTAGGAGTTTGAAAATTGTCAAATTTCTGATTTCAAAAACTCTCGAAATACATTCAAAGTTCAAAATTGTAGTAATTTAAGCATTTTGACGATAAAAAAACTTAAATTTCTAAATTGTTAAATTTCACTTTTTTCAATTCGATTTTGTATTTTTGTATTTGAAGCACCTCGAAAATCCGGATTCGTAAATTCAAGAACACAAAAACTTGAAAATAAAAATCCCAAAGTTCTTACATTTGGATTCTGTAAATCTGCAATTTTTGAAATTCTAATTAAAAATTCAATCATTCATTCAGTTTTCAAATTTGGATGTAGAAATCGAAAATGTAAAATTTTTTCATGTATACAATTCCAAACTCCAAATTTGACAATGAATTCGAAAATTGAAATTCTGTACATCAAAAACCTAGAATTTTCAAACTGTGTAATTTCTCATCTATTACAAACTGTCGAAAAAAAATTCAAAGTGTCAAACTATTTGAAAATGAAGAATTTTGAAGATCGGAAAAATTGTGATTTTAATAATTTTGAAATTTGAAATTTCAAAAATTTCGAATTTTATATTTGTCAGTTCGATTTTGAATTCTTGAATATAAAACAACGAAAAATTCGGATTCGAAAATTAACGAACTTAAAAAATCCAAAATAAAAATTCCAAAGTTTTTATGCAATTTCAATGTAAAAATCTAAAATTTTCTAATTTTTATTATTTCAAATTTCAAATGCATAGTTCAAGCGTTCAATCAGGAATCACAATTCCGTACATAGAAAACTTGGAATTTCCGAATTGTGGAATTTATTATTCTGAACATTTTCGAGGAATCATTCAGTGTCCACATTTTCGAAAATAAAGAATTTTGAAGATTGAAAAAATTGAAATTTCAAAAGTTATGAAACTCAAAATTTTGAAAATTTCGAATTTTACATTGATGATTCGCTTTCAAATTAACAAATGTATAATACAGTTCGAAAATTCGGATTAGTGAATTTGAAAATTTGAGAAATTGAAAACTAAAATTCCAAAGTTCTCAAATTTGGATGTGAAAATCTGCAGTTTTTCAATTTTCATACACTCTAAATTTTGAGTTCAAAAATTCGATAATTCAATCGAAAATCGAAATTTCGTATATTAAAAACTTGGAATTTCAAAATTGTCGATTTTTTTTTATCGATAAATCTTAAAAAACATTCAAAGTGTTGAAATTTATGATATTGGAGAATTTTGAAGATAAAAAAAATTGAAATTATAGAAATTTTCCAACTCAAAACTTCCAATTTTATATGTATCATATGATTTTAAAATTCTCAAATTTGAAACAGCTTGTAAATTCGAATTCGTAAATTCAAAAACTCCAAAATTAAAATTCCAGAGTTCTCAAACTTGTATGTACAAATCTGCAATTTTTGAATTCTTCATATTACAAATTTCAAATCCAAAATTCGATAATTCAATCGAAAATCGAAATTCTGTGTATTAAACACTTGGAAATTCAGAGCTGTCGAATTTTCTCTTGCAAAAAATCTTAAAAAACATTCAAAAGTGTGGAAATTCACGACATTGGAGAATTTTGAAGATCGAAAAAATTGAAATTTTAGAAATTTTGTAACTCAAAATTTCCAATTTTAAATGTGTTATATCATTTCAAATTCTCAAATTTGCAACAGCTCAAAAATTCGAATTCGTAAATTAAAAAGCTCCAAAATAAAAATTCCAGAGTTCTCAAATATATATGTATCAATCTGCAATTTCTGAATTCCTAGTATTACAAATTTCGAATCCAAAATTCGATAATTCAATGGAAAATCAAAATTCCATACATCAAAAACTTTGAATTTCTAAACTGCCCAAATTTTTGATTCTTAAAACTCTCAAAAAACATTCACAGTGTCAATATTTTTGTAATTGAAGAATTCTGAAAATATCAAAAATTGAAATTCCAAAAATTGTGGAACTCAAAATTGCAGAAGTTTTCGAAATTTCTGTTTTTAATTCGATTTTGAATTCTTGAATTCGATACAGCTCAAAAATTCAGATTTGTAAATATAAGAACTTGAAAAATTTTAAATAAAATTTCAAAAGTTCTCAACAAACTTGGATGTTAAAATTTACAATTTTTTAATTCTTTATATTTCAAATTTTGAATAAAAAATTCGATAATTCGATCAAAAATCAAAATACCGTACATCAAAACGTAGCAGTTTGAAAATGGTAAAATTTGTTGTCCTAAAAACTCTCGAAAAACATTCCAAGTGTCAAAGATATCCCAAATTAATACAAACATATGATACCTACATTTTTAGTTCTCCAGCAACGGCAAAATACGGCTTTTTCAGTTATATCTTCGATATCTATGCAATCCACAACTTTATTGGAGTCTTTCTTTATTTTTGGATTCACCCAGCCACAAGTCTGAAATAAATTAAAAAATTTTGATACATTCGAAAATTTTGGAAATATCGAAAATTTTAAATTCCATAAAATTTGGACAATCCAAAAAATTCGAGTCAATAATTGAAAATTCACAAGCTAAAAACATTCAGTTAATGTTGACTTTGGCAGCCGCAGCGAAAAAGTGGTCAAAAAAATTTTGTTTTTTCCCATAAATGGGTGTTTTCAGTAGGGGAGGTCGTCCCGATGCGGCGAATGGCAAGAAAAAGGTGTTTAGTTTTATTTGTTAATTTAAAAAAATGACAACAAAATATGTACCCTGGAGCCAGGAATTTCCATAAAATGGAATTCTTCAAGTTGAAGAAAGTGTTCAGGAATGATTAGAATGGTCGAAAATGAGTCCGGACTCAACGTGAATTGTTGCAAACGCGTGTAATTGTTGCAAAAAGTGTTTGTTTATAAAACAAAAACATGAAATTCTGTGCAGTGTCACTTGATCCAACTTGATTCCCACACTGGCCTTTAAAAAATGCTAGCGCCCTCCTAAAGAACAGCACCTAACCTCGCAAAAGTTTTGTCTACATAACACATTGTTTATAAGTTAGCGAATGGCGATTAAATAAACTTAGGCGAGGTTAGGTGCTGTTCTTTAGGAGGGCGCTAGCATTTTTTAAATGCCAGTGCACAGTGTGGAAACACAGAGAAATCGATTTTACGGAAATTCCAAACTCCTAGTAGTGTACGTAATTTATTATCGTTTTCTTTAATTGACTAATTTGAAAAACACCCTTTTCTTGCCATTCGTCGCATCGGGACGACCTCCTCCACTGAAACCACCCGTTTTTGGGAAA
>JAPYZK010001811.1:0-19865 GCA_030522785.1 Platygaster equestris | reverse complement strand
GAATTATCCATTACAGTTGCTCTTTTGACTAAGATGAATTTCTCCTAATCTAACCTAATTTTCCTCATTTTCTGAAAATTCAATTTTTAAATTCGAAAAACCTGAAATGATTCAATGATTTTGAAGGAACGGAGAAAAATAATAACGGAGAAAAATTACGATATGACAATATTTTATCGGATCATACGAAAAACCGTATTTTCTCTTCAATAGTATTTGAAACAAAACTAGACTATGCAATATTAATTACTTCTCTCGGCAATACTTGTCATCTACACGAAGTACAAAAAAGCCCATTAAAATCATCATGTATGTATTAAGTCGCGATTTACAACTAGCACAGTAATTCAAACGAGAATTCTGAAAACGAGAGTCAATAAATAAATGAAGCGAGTGATTACCCGTCTTTATACTTCGTTGATTTCTCTGATAATTCATAGCTACAAGCAAAAAGAATTTCGCGCTCCATGCACAATCGAGTACATTACTCAACCCGTTTTTGCTTCTCAAGAATAATGTGAAAATAATCAACAGAAAAACTAGTGGAGATATTATACATTTTTCATCATTTGAAGTAACGATCAGATAATCCATATCATCTCGTCCGGAATTAAGCAACGGTGCAGTTTTAGAAGTTTTGAGTTTATGAACAAGGTTTTGAATTTTTGAACAGTTATAAATTTTCGGACGAAGTTACGAATTTTCGAACCAAGTTTTGAATTTTTGAACAAAGTTTTAAATTTTCGAAGTTATACATTTTCAATATTTCCAATTTGCGGGATATTTTCAATTTGGAAAGTTTCAAATTTTTTAACGAAGTTTTAAATTTTCATACGAAGTTTTTAATTTTCGGATTTTCTATTTTCGATGTTGCCAATTTTAAAGTTTCCAATTTCTAAAGTTTCGAATGTTCACAGTTTATGAATTTCTACAGTTTTTAATTGTTGAAGTTTCAATTCTCGAAGCTCCCATCGAAGATTTAAATCGCCCAAGTTTTGGATTTTTTACTTTTTAAAAGTTTTGAATTTTCGAAGTTTCCAATTCAAAGCATACATGACCGAAGTCTTATATCGTTGGAAATATTCCACCTAACTCGAATTTTATAAAGGCTAAATGACATTTCTGTAACTCAATGGAAACGAATTATTTATGGCAATAAATGACTCGAATAAATCCAGAATGTGGTACGAATGTCCTGGGAAACGTACGGGATTAACGACGTGAGAAAGAAGCGTCGTGAAGCGAACGATGTCGTGAATTGTTGTAAAAAATGCACCATTAAACCTAAGAACCGCTTCAATCTTCCAGATTACCTTCGATTTGCATAATCATTACATCCACTCCAAGTGAACTTTTATTCTTATCGCAACATCAAATTCGATATTTCGCAAATCTCGTCGCCTGCAAAATCCTGCTGCACTTCTTCCGAAAATCATCCAACTGTAATTGATACACCGCCGCTATATGGATTTCCATTTTAACTCACTCGACTGCTGAATAGAATCGCGCAATCTTTCCAAACCGTTCCAGATTTCAAAGTCCACTCGCCGTCTACAACTGGAAAAATTGGCGTAACGTCCCAGTGTCGAAACTCCCAAGAAACTCGTGAAGGTATCACAATAAACCAAATCCCAGCGTTTTCATATTTACAATATTCATATATTTACACGTGCAGATTCGAACAATAACTCATACAAAAAGCGTATACGAGGACGTCACATTCGACGAGTGATTTAGAAAAAAGCGATCGCTCGTCGAACATAAACGAGGTCTTAGAGTAAAATAAATTAATCCAGTAAAAATCAAGTTTGAGTAAAGGATTGTGTGTTATGGCTTGCTGACTTTTCAGTCACTCTCGTAAAAAGCACCGTCGCATTTTCACATAAAATACAGCACGAAACAACTTTACCTCGAGCTTTTTCCAGCTTCACGCGAATTCCAGCTCGTTTGAGGTCCGTGAAAAATTGACAATGAAACCGACAATCGACGCGGAATAAATTACAGACCAAATGCACTCAACTTTCACCTGGCTGATTGCGCTCGAGGACGTCGATCATCCTCCGGCTAACGAGACACGAACTTGGATTGAATACACGCGGGCACGTGCACAGATAAATCGAGACCTAATAACCTAGACGAGTATTCGTACACATTTCCCGCGATAACCGTGCAAAATTCAAGATTGTCGGAACATTTTCAACACTCTCGCGTCGAATCCGTTATTTATGCATCAAAAGTTAGGAAACCCGGCAACGTCCACCAAAGTGGTAACAGATAGAAAACGGCGATTCGAGAATAAATCGCTTGGCCTTCAATTGTGTCAAGATCGCGGCTGACCCAAAAGGTCTCCACTTTCATCGATGCCCCCGGGCAAGAAGAGCCGCGTTCTTCTGGCATTGAATATTCGAGAGAGTGAAGTACTTCCCGCTAAGTATTCTCGTTACTTTCTCCATAACCGGTACTTGACGTTCCGGACATCATTCTCAATTCGCGTACACATGCCCCAGTCTTTATCCACACCGATCGTCGTAAATCAACTTTGGCACTATGGTCATCTCTAAGCTATTACACAACAGTTTGAGCATTTACCAAAAAAAATACAGTTCCACGTAACAAATCCGCGAAGAGAAAGTAGAATGTTACACTTATGAATGCAGGAATCCCATGATACTGACGCGTGTAATTTATGTGTGAGATAAGTCATCATTACGTAGCGCGCGAGTCTTCCGAACAGTAACCTACAATAGGGAGGGAGGAAGGACAATGGCGTTCAGTGGGACTTCTCGCCGCTATCCGACGTTTTCTCCGTCGACCCTTTCTCGCTCGTCGATTCCTTCTTGGCGCTGCTCTCCGTGTAATTGTTATTGACGTACAAAGCGATCACCCCCTCGGACGTCTCTGGACTGCTCCCTGCGTCCGCGGTTTGACCCTCGACGTCCTTCTTCGCCTGGGCACTGTACTCCGTGACCTTGCTCACTTTCTCGCTACCGGCGGAGTACAAGTCATCCGAGTACCCTCCCGAGGGCTGATGGACCTGATCGATGTTCTCCTGGACCTGATTCACGCCATCGGGCTGCTCGATGACCGCCAGCACGTCCTGCAGGAGCCCTCCTTTCAGGATGTCGTCGTGTTTCACGCTCCCGTCCGAGTTCTCCGTCCCCAGGGAGCCATCCGCGGCCTGAATCACGAGGGAGTACGACCCTTTGGAGCCCTGAATCTGGATGCCATCCGAGCCCTGAGCCGGCGATCCCTGTGCTATCGAAAGGGCATGGTTGCCCTCCTGCGTCCGTAGGAACTGGGCAGCGTCCACTTCTTGGGAGGCCACGCTCGAAACGGCGTCGTAACCTTGAGCCTTCAACGCGGCTGTCAAATCGTCGTTCGACAGCGAGCCTTCGTTGCCGTTTTCCAGGGCGTTCGAAGCCGCGGCCTGGAAATTGCTGTACTCGTACGCAGTGGGCGCGTTCGGGAACGAAGGAGCGCCCACGAGCTGCCCGTAGCTGTCCCGAAGCTCGCCGCTCTGGTGCTCGTCGACCTGGAGGTCCAACTGGTGGATCGATGGGGCGTCGTGCAGCGGAATGATCGAGTTCTCGGGAGCGGTCAGACTTTGCTGCCTAGGGTCTTGATAAGGAGCCTCCTCGAGCCTCGGGGGACTCGGGACGTTGGGGGCTTGATGGTACTGCGCGTTTCCCTGTGAATTCTGAAAACCGCAATTGTTACCGTGACTAGCGCTATCGGGATAACCGAAGACCGGTATGCCCTGATTGCCGCCAATGTACAGATTTCCCGCGGGTCCCGAAGTTTCCGGGATAGCCAATGTCACAGGAGGTAAATTTGGAGTTTCGTGGGCCGAAAGTGGCAGCACGGGCAGGATGAAATCGTACCCTACTGGCGTTCCAGAAAGAGAGTTCGGAAAGGCCAATACTTGGTCGATGCTTTCGGTGTTCCCGGGGTAACCACTAGCTCTACCTTGCTCGTTCGAACCCAACGATTCGGTACTTACGGGGAATGACTGGTGGAAGTCAACGGGTGCGTTAGTAAGGGGCGCTTGCGGGTCGGGAGACAACATGAGTCGTATGTGTTTTGGCATGTAATCGAAAGAGGGGACCGAAGGGTTTCCCATGAAACGCATGGTCGAGTAACCGGAATTCCTGAAGTTGTTGGGGAGTCGTGGTGGGTTCATCGGGAAGTAGGCGTTCTGGAAGGGTTGGTAGGGACCTGGTGCAGGCGGTGGTCCGCCGTATTCGGCTGAGGGAACTGGCTGCGACGGCGATGGCGGTTGTCCGTATTCCGTGGATGGTGCTGGAGCTGGAGGTGCCGAGGGTGCCGAGGGTGCCGAGGGTGCTGAGGGACCTCCGTATTGATCTAAAGGGGGTTCATATTGGTTCAAAGGTGGCCCATACTGATTGGAGGGTGGTTCATATTGGTTGGAAGGTGGGGATGATTGGCTGGGCTGTTGAGATCCTGGAGGTGGTCCATATTCGTTGAAAGGTACCTACAGGAATTTTACAGCATTATAAAATGAACCATGCAACTTATTCATCAGTTACAGAGGTATAAAATCTCACCCCCGGTGGTCCATATTCAGCCGAAGGCGCTGAAGGTACCGGCGAAGACGCGACAGCAGGCTGAGGTGCCAGATTCTGCTCATTTGGACCACCATACTGGTTCGACGGTTGTGCCGGAGGAGCCTCGTAACCCCCCGCGTTGACAACCCTGGGTTGATCACCATGACCCGCGAAATTAAAGTTCGCGTTCCCCTCCAAGGGCAGAGCTTGCGAAAACCCCTCAACCGGCCGAATCTGCGTGTCACCTGGTCCTTTTCCTGCGTGCAAGGGCTCGACATGTGGCAAAAGTGGAGGAGGAAGTCCGTTGTTCTCCGAATCAGACCCAACCACCGATTTCAGATGTTGGGCCTCGTGGTTGAAAATTGGGACGCCGTAAGAATCACTTGGTACACCGGCAGGCTGATTGTTCGGGATCCCACCTGACGGGGCTCCGTATTCCTGAGTCAGAGCAGGCTGCGCTGTTTGGTAATTTGGTCCATTGACTCCGGAAATCCCAGGAATCGGTTGCCATCCGTCGAACTTGATTTCAGGGGGAGTTGGTGGTGCTGGCACTCCGGGGGGAGGGGGTACAGGGGGGAGGGAGTTGTCCAATATTCCTGAAGGGTTGTAATGTTGTTGAATGAAAGGTTGCTCGTACTGCGGAGCCGGAGGTGGGGAGTTGAAGGCGAAATTCTGGGTCGGAGCTGGCGGACCATAAGACTCCAATGAGATGGGGACTCCGTTGGGTTTCTGATTGCTGAAAGCCTTGAAGGGTGGTGCGTACGATGGTTTCGGCGGCCTGCCGGCTGAAATGAACGATGGTTTTGGTCTCTGCGTTTTCTGAGGTCTGAATTTTGGGGGTCCAAAGTTTGCCCAGCCTGGACCTCCAGGGGGTAGGCCATAGGTCGCGGCTGGCTTCCTCGGGGGTCCGTAATTTCCTTGTGGGGCTGGGGGAGGGGGGAAATCCGGTGGGGGTGGGGGGTAACGCATGGCAGCGGGGGGCCCGTAAATTGGGGCCACTTCGTTGGGACTCGGACCCTGCCCGGGGGGTGGTAGGTAAGAGTTGCTGATCCTGTCCTCGGCTTGTGCATTGTCAGGGGTTTTTTCTTTCGCTGATTTGTCGGATCCTTTGTTTAGTACGGCGTGAGCGTAATTTGTGAGCATCAAGGTGGTGCAGAGTACTGCGATTGATATCTGGAACAGGGAATTTTTGATGACGTTATTGACAGTTGCAAGGATTTTCGACAAGGACGTAACCTGAAATTTTGTTCGGAGGGGGCTAAGGTGATTGGTACTCGAAATTCATTCAACAAGTTTGAAAAGTGAAGTTTTTTGGGGGATTATGAATATTTCATGAATTCTCAGAAATTTCAGAACTTTCTGATCTCTTTTGAATCTCTGATATTTCCAAAATGCTTGGAATTTTTTGAATTTTAAAAATTCTTACACTTTTGGAATTCTCGAAATACTCCAAACTTTGAAAATTCGCGATATTGTTGAAAAATTTTAAATGTTTAAAATGTTTACAATTATCAAGTTATTCAAAGTTTCGGAAATTCGTCAAATTTTCGGAACTTCAATAATTATCGCAGTATTGTTAATTTTCAGAATGTTTAAAACTTTTTCAAATCTCTCAAATTATAAAAATTTTCGAAATTCTGAAAATTTCGAAAATTCCAAAAAGTTTGAAAATTTCTAGAATCGTCTAAACTTTAAAATTCATCAAAATAGTCGAAAATCTTGAAATATTATAAAAATGTTTCAACTAAACGAAAGTTTCTCAAAATTTGGAAAATTCGTGAATATTTCCAAATTTCAGTATTATCGAAACTGCCTTAATTCTCAAGATTTTCAAAACTTTTTTTAATCTCTGAAATTTCTGCAATTTTTGGATCTATTGTGAAAAATAATAAAAACTTTCGAAATTTTCTTCATCATTGAAAATCTTCAAATGTTCCAAATAATCAAGTTTTCCGAAACGTGAAGAATACGTAAAATTTTAATCATTTAAAGAATAATAAAAATATTCCAAATTTCCAGAATTATGGAAACTTTTAAAAATCTCTGAAATTTACGATAATTCCGAAATTCTTGAAGTTTTTGTAATTTCAATAATTTTCAAAACTTTCAAAATACTTCAATTCTTGAAATTAGAAAAACTGTCGGAAATCTGGAAATTTTATAAATATCCAAATTGTTAAGTTCTTTGAAATGTTAAGAATTCGTAAAATTACAGTAGTTTCAAGAATAATAAAAATAATATGCACTTTTAGAAATTCGAAACTTTGTTACAACTTCGAAATTTCCAAAATTTTTGAAATTTCGAAATTTCCAAACTCCTAAAAACACCTAAAATTCTAGAATTCCTACTAAACTATGAAAATTCCCAAAATCGTTGAAAATCTTAGAAATTATCATGTCTCTGGAAAATTTTGACACTTGTGAAAATCAGTATTTTTTTAATATTTTTGTCAAAATATACTTTTTGGCAATGTGCTACATTTTTCAAATTTCCCAGAATTTCGGGGAGGGCTTCAACCACCTTAACCCCCTCCCTGGCTACGTGCTTGATTTTCGAGCAACATCAATTACGAAATTCGATTCTTGGAATTTTTCGGGAATCTTGTTTTCCGAAATATCGCTTTACGCTTTTGAGAAAATTACAAACTTGGTGATGTTCCTCAAATTGAATCCGTTATCTAATTTTGGGATGACTTAGCAAAATCATGAAAAATTTACCAAGTCATCAAAATTCCATTAAAAAATGTTGGGGTGGTGATTCTCTCATTTTTAGAATTTATCTATAAAGTATAATTTCCGATGTATTTTAAGTACAACAATCAAGTAATACTTAAGAAATTAACGTTAGCAGCAAGAAACCCCCTCCTCTTTCCACTGTCTAACCTCAGTTAATGAGTTTGTTAAACGTATTACCCTCGTGCCGCAAACTTGGTAAAAGTAGCTTAGCCGTCGTCTTTCGTATTCTCATAGCAAGGAAGTGTGAGAATTTCGCGTCTCTCGCGAAGATTCAATTCGGAAGTGAGAAACGCGACTCTCTTCGTCTCTGCTAATTTCTCGGCAAAATTATGTAAGCCCGCATTGCCGTGTATTTGATACGCGCTTCGAGCACGTGGCGCAAGAACTACGCGAAAAACGCATCACGAATGGGGAAGCCTTTTTCGGGATATTGTTTCCCAACCACTTATCACGTTACAGTAATTATTCGTTCCGCGATTATGGCAACCTCTATAAAAGTAATTAACCAGGAAATGGGCCTTCATTAAAATGTTTACCCAACGTATTATCCAAGACTAATTTACATTTGGCGAAAGTTTGTACGTCTACAAATTTTTGAGTCAATAAATTTTCTAATCAAAGGAAATTCAAGTTCAAATTCAATTTCTCCAATTTTCAAAAATATCATGAAACGCATGTAAATCGTGCAAAAAAAAGTTAAAACATTTAGTAAAAGTGAGTCCCCTCCACCCCTCGGAAGTTCATTACTAAAAACACGCCATGAACAAACGAATAATTGAATTCCAGATTTGATGAAACTTGGCAAAGATTTGTTCGTCGCCACCTGTCAACGTTGATATGCTAACGAACCACTGACCTACAAGTGAGACGATGACCAAGACGCAAGGCCGAAATAATGAAGCGCACTTTCTCCGAGCTGAAAAGCCTCCGGTAAGTGGCGAAGCAACACGCACCGTATATTCGGTACGATTCGCGCATTACGCGCCCTTATCGCGAATCGCAACATTTTTTTCATGACAAACGCCCACCCGGAAGAGAAAAATCAATTCCCGCTTTCTCCGGAACTCTCTCTCTTCTTCGCCTCAAAAAGGTGAAGTTATGAAATCTGAAAAGCCAAAGTGAATAATTCATCGCGAGCCTATGAAAAATCGAAATTTATAGATCGCGTCGTTCGTGACCAAAAACGCGATGTTTTTTATCCGACCACTTTACGTCGTTAGAGTCACAAATGGCAGATCTTATTACTTTCAACGAAACAACTCCGACAACCTACATTATTCTGGATAGAGTATCCCATCTGGAAGATCGCCTTTTCTCTCGTCAGTACGGAAAAATCTCTCGCGCGACTAATGACGGCTGTATTTTCTTACGAACTTCCGAGGGTGCTCGAATGATTTTCTCAATGGCGCTTGACGCAGGCATTGTTCATTTTTACGTATGCTAATTGCGCGTTTTGAGACGTTGGAGAATGGGGGTTTTCTGAAAGTGCTTACGAATTGCTGAATTAAAGTTTATTTTGTATTGATTTTATCTGTAGTGGAAAGTGTTGTGGAAAATTTTCTTTTAGACGAAAAATTTGTGAATTCAGAGATTTTGAGAGTAAATCGACTCCGAAAATTTGTATGATGTTGAAAGTTTTTGATATAAATCATTTCGACTCAAAATCATGAAACAAATCACATCAAAAAGTGATAACGTATGGAAATGACACTCTCGTCCATGAAAGCGATAATTGAGACCCTTATACACTGCGCAAAAGTACGAAGTACTTATGACTTTGATGAATCGATGTGACATAAGGATAAAAGGAAAAGGAGTCGTTCGCGTGTCAGTGAAGTATAAAATTTGCGTTGAGACGGTAGTTGGTCGTGAGTCGCAAGGTAGTAGTTTGGGACGTAGGCCGATTGACTAGGTCAAACGGCAGGTTTATGCATAGTCCCACACTCTAATCACGTCCAAATAACACAGCCAGCGCTACTCCGTCAAACTTCGTACGATTAAGCTCCGAAAAACTGCCGGTTATGGATTTCATTTCCTTCCACATTACGTTTATTTCCTTTTCAGAGCCCTGTCGTGTGATAGCGTATCGCTGTTCTCTTTTTCGCGAATGAAAGCATTTTTATGGAGCTCTTTTCCCGACGTTATCGTGACGTAAGAAAAATTATTGGCGACTTTTTCTTCGAGTAAACAGTTTTTTATGTTCAATCATTAATTTTGAACAAATTATTCTAGAGTTCACGAAGTTTGGAAGATAGAATTTTCTGTGAAAATTGATCATCGACTATTTCCTAATGATTTTTATTTTATGTAATTTCTTGATAATTAATCGCTACTTGAATTCTTGGTATTTAATCGTAAGTAGTATCAAAACTTTTATAATACGAAAGAAATCAAAATTCTAAGTAAAAATTTATGAACCATTATACACTTTTCATTAAACACTGATCGTGAATCATTTCGGTTATCAATATCATGGACAAATTAACAACTTTAACGGAATTCGTTTTAATAAATGATAATAGATTTTGGAGATGGAGCAATTCTCATTAAAATGTTTCATTATTTTGACCCTTAACGATTGGCACATCCTTATCACTGTTTCGTACACTTGATTTTTGAAAGATTTTTTTTCTACGACAAAAAAACTGTTCAAAAAAGGTTAAGGTCAAGGTAGGAAATCGTTTGAAGTTCATGATACAATTTTGAGAAATGGAGATCATTTTTAGTTCTTGTAAATTGGAAATGTTGACATTTTTGGGTGAAGAAAAATAATGCAATTTTTAAAAATCGAGAAAAGTTGGGTGGGATTCGAGAAATTCCGAATTCATGACATTTTCGAAAATTATACAACTTCAAGAAATCGAGAAATCAAGAAAGTTCAGTAAGATTTGCAGAAAATGCTTTCGAAAATCGATTTTGAGAAAATTTGGCGAGATTTGAAAAATTATACGATTTAGAAAAATTGGAAAAATTTGGTAGGATTCAAATTACAAATTCGAGAAATTTCATAAAACTAGTCATTGAAATTCAATCAATCATTGTTAGTTTTTGTAAATTCAAAATGTTGACATTTTTGGGTAAAGAAAAATTTTACAGTTTTGAGAAATCTAAAAAAGTCGGTGGAATTCCAAAAATTACGAATTTGTTGACATTTTCGAAAATTATACAATTTTAAAAACTCGAGGAATCGAGACACTTTAGTGAGATTTGTAGAAAATGCTTTCGAAAATCGATTTTAAGAAAATTTGGCGAGATTTAAAAAATTTTACAATTTTAAGAGATTGAAAAAATTTTATAGAATTCAAATTACAAATTTGAGAAATTTTAGAAAATTAGTTAATCATTTTCAGTTCTCGTCAATTCAAAATGTTCACATTTTTGGGTAAACATAAACTAAACTCATTCCAAAATTGTTCCACTTTCTTGAATCGGTTCAAATTTCTCAAATTTTCCAGACTTATCGAAAGTCAATAAACGTCGTACGCGAAGTACCGAGCAGTGAATTGTTAAGTGAGTTAGGAAAAGCCGGGGAACCCGAGGATTAGTGGCTATCGTCAAAACCGATAAGAAAACCAGCAATTACTTAATCTCCAACCGGGAATCGTCGTAGCGCGATTATCGGTAATGAGTATGCCCGAGTCTCGTGTGTCGTGCTCCCATAGTGGTCGGATGCACACGACCTTTCATTAGTAAAACGAAAATTTATTCGCGAGAGGCCAAGACCACTTTTTTCCCTGAACTAGTTCCACCTAATTTCACTTCTGAGCCGGAAACGCTTTATTTTCATTACTCTCGTAACTTTTGCTGAATCCCTTTCGAATTGACGTACGAAAAAATGTCGTCCCAGAGTTTCGAGAAAACTTAAGCCCTCTCGACATGGCCTTTCTAAAATTCATTGCTACACAGAAAGAAGTGGGCCTGCTGTGGTTGAAAAAATATTCCAGAGCCGGATTTTTAGTTATTCAAAGGATAAATGGATCGAGAAGGAAAAATCAGGATAGAAGAGCTTTGCTCGCTCGTATTTTATGGTTCGCCGATATCGTTTCAGGATAGTCACGTCTCGGTGTCGAAACGTGGATGGATGAATAAATTATGTCGCATTGCGATGGGGATCAATGATTTTACGTCAATTCGGATGAATGGGATGGAATTTTTTTATTCGTCTTTTTGCGAGTGAATCATCGAAAGCCTGTCGATGGAGTGACAGATCGGAATTATTTTGTCACTGTCTACTTTTTGGGTTCTGAGGTTGAATGACTTCGGGGAAGTCATTTTTGTGGAGTGCTGATATGAAAATTTTGCTTTCCTGTGGTTTTGAATATTTTGGAGAAGTCAACGAACTCGAACTGGAAAAATTACGTAAATTTCAAGAAGTGAAGTTTTAGTTTCATCAATCCAGATGCTTTGATGGATATTTTTTCTAGATTTTTGAGTTTGTACATATTTCTTGAAAATCCATCCCAATTTTTGGAGTTTCTGAATTCTAGATCGAATTACTTTTGTATTATTACGAATTACCTTTGTCTCTCAATCATTGAATTTTTAAAAATCGATACCTTTAAATTCAAAACTCCTTCAAATTTTTCATTTCAAGGGATTTTCAGAATTATAAAATTTGGACGGATTTTGTCCGTCGCTTAAAAAAAATAAATCGAAATCAATCCCGAAATTCACAAATGTTGCACTCCCCATAATTCGAATTCGAAAACTTTGTAATTTCCGTAAGTTCCCAAAGGAAAAAATCGAAATACCACAAAGAACACGAAAAGTGGCTTATCTTCACAACGAATCCTCAAAAAGAAACTTCAGTTTCAAAATCTCAAAGACAAACTTTCCAAATTTTACCCTCGGTTCGGTCTAATAGCCATAGCGTAATTGAATTCTTCTAAACGTTCCCCTTAAACTCTTCATACCGAAGTTACACTTTACATCCACGAGAAACCCTCGAAAAAAACTAAATTACGAAGTTTCATAATCCCCAACGCTAAGAACTTCGAAAAAACTCCCTCCGGAGTTTCGCCCGTTACCCAAAATTACTTTCACCGCACGAAGACGAAAGTTGAAGGGGGCATTATGGAATTTGATCGTCTCGATTAGACGAAAGTGTATATTCAAAAACGTAATGTGGGGCCCCTCGGAAATCGGAAGGTCGACTAAAATTCTCCGAAAGTGATTTGCATATTAATGCTGGAATGACAGAAGAAAGTTTCGTGGAAATTTTTCACATGCTCAGGTAGAAAAAAAACTACGGAATCACAAATCAAGTAATGGGAACAGGGTATGTATAAAAAAGTGCGGGCTAATTTCATTCATAATCAAGGCAAATTACCAAAATAATAATTCGTCTCGAAGAGAAAGTACTGCGAAAATCCGGTTTGTTTGATCGTTAGGAATCAGGATAATTTAACGTTTAGAATAATGTACCTCGATGACATTTTAAAGTTTTCTGAGCTATCAATGGAAAGAGATGTTTTGTTATGTGCGAGATTTCTATTGTGTAAAATTAATTGAGAAGACAAGTTGTGAGAAAGCATGATTGTAAACGTTATAATGGGAGGAACAATATTTAGTCGCCGTTGACGTTATCTTTTCGAAAGCGTGAAATGTCAGGAGGAAGAATCATTTTGACGGTTAATAATTCGAGACGTTATTCAGAAGTAAGAACTTAATCGACATTTTTTGGCTTGAAGCAATTCGAATTCAGATCATACGAAAAATTGGATCAATTTGTGCGATTAAGAAATTGTGTAACACAAATCTTCGATTATTTCGAATGTGATTTTTCCACATTTTTTCTCGTGAAACATAAAGCCGTGCATTTCATGGAAATTTATTTTTATTCTCACGTAATTATCGAATGATACAGAGATTGTGAGAATATTATCATGCATCGAGTTGTAAATCATAATTATCTGATTGAGAATCTGTTTTTTTTATAGCAATTTCGTGAAAATGGAGAAAATCAACATACGGCGTAATTGACATTGATTCGTGCTATGATTGATTTTAATTTTCTTTCGGTAAAAAAATGTTATTGGGTTTTTTTTCTTACTTCGGGTTTTAAGGGAACAATGGTAATTAAAATTTGGATAGTTATCATGGTTATTTGATCATTGATACAGAAAAAAATTATAATTACGTAAAATAATAAAATTTGAAAGTTTCAACAACGTTCGAAAATTTTTTCATTTTCGGAAAAATGCGGAAGCACTTGTCGAATTTGATGAAAATAGATCGTAAGCGTAAACAACTCAAATTTGGACATTCCCTTGAAAATAGAACGTATATGTATGTGAAAACTTGTTTTTGCAGCAAAAGATGAATGAAAAATTGAAATGTTGACAGGAAAACATATTTCACAAGAAAATATCATTTTCATCACATTGCCATAATTTAGATATGATGATCACGATCGATTATACGTATCGTCTATACAATGATGTCTTTTTTCAATGCTAAGACGAATTAGTTGATGTGTATTAATCAATTCAAGTCTCAGATCATCTGTCGCGAATACGAGTGATTCCACGAGGACATAGATATTTTCGAAAATTGAATTTTTAACTATTATAGGCTTTTGGATTTTAGAAATTTAATATATCAAGGTTTACGTACATTTTGGGAAATTTTAATCTTTTTTTTCCATTTCTCAACTTCAAAACTTTGATGTACTTGAAAATTCCAAAACCTCCGACATTTTCCAAACTTCTCAAACTTCAAATTTGATACAAATTTCACAAAACTTCAAGATTCTCAAAATTTTCGATAAATTCAAATTTTCAAATTTTAAGGACTTCATGACACTTTGAAACTAAGTCTGAAATTACAAAGCTTATGATTTTGCCATAGATTCCATTTTCCACTCATTCTAAAAGTATGAATTTTCGGTGCGATATTAGCTCTCACTTCAAAAAAGTATATTATTCCAAAATAAGTAGTACAACATTGACCGAATACGTACGAAAAATTCAAAGTGTTTCCCGCACACTTTTCCCAATTTCGAAAATTCCGGTTTCCCCAAAAAATGTTTTTCTCCGTTAACACAATCCCTTGCACTCTTAAACTTTTGTCACTCTGAATAAAAACCATTCTCGCCACTACATCTTTCCTTTCAAGAATATGTACTTCGATAAAATCTTATAAGCTCCCTTACTTCTACCCTCACACCCCCGACCCCCCGAAAAAACCGTTCAATCACCCTCTTAATCGAAATCCCCCCACCCCCAGCAAAAAATAAAAAATCAGCACCTTGAACTTAGCCATGTCACAGCCGTTCCCTCGTCACTGCACTCAAAGATATCGCGAAATAGTATCCCTCGATCTCGACCAAGTCCAGTCCTCGATCACGGCACCAGTTAATTTTCAGCACAAAATATCCTGATTCTATCGCGACTCGCGTAACATCTCCCGCGCACTTGGCACACGTGCCCGTATCGTCCACGTGCGTCTCCACTTTAAAAATGTCCAGCTTAGAGAGGTGCTTCGGCTTATATAGACTCCGCGAGAGGCTCCTGAACTCGGCGTCAAAGAGCCAGGTGAATCGGGAGAGGATACAATAGAAAGAGAGAGGGAATCCGCCGATGTGTTCGATGCGAAAGGGGTTTGGGGGGGGAGGTGTCTCGTAAACATTTCGAAAAATTCCCGCCGCGGAGAAAGTAGGCTATTGCCGATGCGAGATGTTCGAAGAGCCGAAGATGCAACCTGAAAGGCACTGATGGGGGTATGAGGGTTCCGGAAGCACGTGCCGAACGCGAAATGTGTACGCAAGGTGGATTTCGCGAGGTTATCTTGTATGAAGGTGCAGAATCAGAAAATATGGTCCTTTTTACAGTGGGGTATAATTTTGGGACAGTTTATGTATTTTTTTGCTATTATTTCTGAAAATGGAGAACTTGAATTTCCCAAAATTATTTTTCCAAAGTTGCAAATTCTGATGTTTGGAAACTCTTCTCAATGTGTAATCATTAGTTTTAGAAAATTATGAATTTTGTTGAGATTTCAAAATTAGGGAATTGTCACTCCCAATTGTTCGAATTTGTACGTCATTTTGAATAAAGTTAATTCTTCGTTAAATGCTAATTATAATGATTAATACAATTGAATGCTTTCAAAGTTATAAAAAAAGTCAGATTAGTGAGAACTTTCCATTTTTCCATGAAATAGTCAAGATTGGTGATCAAAGTCCATGAAATACCTCTATTTTATTCAATAACAGGGAAATTTATTCCGAAAGTAGCCAAATTCCGTCATGAAAGAATTCATGATTTTTTTTAGACATTCCTACAAGGTGGGAGGGCGATCTCATTCGAAAGTTTTTTTTTCATAAAGTGCCATACATCAAAGTAACACTTTCTCACTCGAAAAAATACACGATAGAATGTATTTACTTTATTATGAATAATGGTTTTGGGGAACTAATCGATCAAAATTAACTTTGATGCTGACGTAAAAAAAAGTCTCGATTTTCTGGTTAATTTTTTTCAATATCTGTAACGTAAATGTCTATGTTGTCAGTAAAACTCAAGACGAAAAATTCAGAGTATGATTAATATTGTTTCCCGCATTTTCAGAATGATAATCATCAAGATTGAAAATGAATTAAACTAATTCATGCACTCCAGAATTTCCACAAGTGTCAAATTCCCCAAAAGTATCACATGATTTATGAACGGTCCCTATTGAAAGATTGCACACGAAATAAGTGTTCCTGCCATGAGTCGCCTTGAAAGTGATCCTATTTGCGCAACGTGTGCACATCGCAACCGAAGTCAAGCTCAATTAAGTTCAAGGCGCTCTTAGATGTGATGATCCTTCTCCCAGGATCTTTGGACATTACAGGATCAAGAGAAAACAGTTCGCACTTTTACTTCAGGATGTGACCAAAACGAAGGTACTGCTTAATTAAAATTAAAATGAACACTAGATAAAGAGTCAAATTCCAACTTTTTGGAATATTTCAGCACTAATCTACTAAATGGGGGAATTTCTGCCAATCATTCCAATTCCTCTACGATTTTCACACATTTTAAGGAACTTGAGAGTACAGAATTCTCAATACTGTAAAATACCTTTCGAGCCATTTTTTATTTTTCGTAAATACTCAATACGATGTCACTGATAATTCAATGATGAACAAACCGACATATATTCTGTCGTCCCAAGCTCCCCTTTCCTACCAATATTCCCCCAAATCGATTCAGTAACACAGATCAAACTTAATTGAACGCGAAACAAATACATTTTAATTCATGCAAGGAACTACAACGTTCCCCAAAAAGTGGAGAAATCCTCGATATTCCATTCCCTGAAAGCCTCGCTCAGGAAGCGTCCAAGATAAGCCACCGAGCAACATAGCCTGCATCAACAATCTGTTCAATAATAGAAACGATAAGTTTGTATCAAAGTTGATCCAGCCCCACGTTCCCGGGACGCAATCTTGCCGAATATTTCTGAATAATGCATCGCACCGCGCAAGTACTCCTGTTCGAGCCACGCAAATATGCATAATTTAGGGGACGCCGATGTTCCAGGCAAAACTTGCAAACACCCCCCCCCCCCCCCCCCCGCGCCTTTGCCCCGAGCATCGAATCTGTTTCTCGTGAAATTAGCTTCTGACGAGAGACCGGGAATCCGCGGCTAAATCCGAAGGAAATTAATGACGGAGCGAAAACTTGAAGTCATCCCCGTAATTAATTACGGAAAATCTAATTAAGCCGCGTTGGATTGGCGCGGTGAAAAAGTCGACTTTTGGCGGAGTTCCGCGGCGTGGCTTTTACTTTCGTTCGATCGAACTTGGCGCGGTGAAAATTTATACGAGTGGGTTTTCAAATTTTCCTTTTTTTTTCTTCCTGTTGAACGTGGAAAAATGAGGAAAAGTCGACTTGGGAATTTCGATGTTTCAAATGAAAAATTCGGAAAAATAATTAATGAGTTCAAGAGTTATCGGAACTCTAAATTGAACGGAAATTATCGATGCTATAAATGTATAATAATAACAATAATGAGATACATATCAAAATAAAGTAACAAAATGCATTTTAAACACACAAATTTATTATTTTATTACCAATTATACACTCGTATGTGTTCAGGTACATACATTTTTTTAAATTCAGTTTCTCGCCAGATTAGATACGATGTAATCGGTACATCATTCACAAAAGTTGCATTATGATGTGCGGATTCGCTAGCCACCTAATGACTTCAGTGCAGCTGGTGAAGTCTTCATCTGGATTTAAAAAATTGTAATAAAGTACATACAGAAGGACGTTTCGAACGCTTCGAATATCCATACATATGGTATACGAACATGCACATGAATTGTTGGATGTCCGTTACATATATTTTTCCACTGGTTGTATTAATTATTCATATATAGATATTCATTCCAAATATTTAACATTTTTTATACACGTACCTGCATGCTCCAATTCACACACAACAATAAATTCAATCCAATGTAAATTAACAAACTGGATGCCAAGTGCGCCATTGTATGAGGAATAAATCGAAAAAGTGCAGAAACTGAAGTGAACTTTCTTCAACAACGACTGCGAAAAGAGTGATAGGAGTTGTCATTCCTTATATATAATATAAATATAAATGCGTACGACGCAATTATTATCCCGTCCATAAATTAAAAAACTGTTACATTATTTTCTACAAAGTACGTTGCGCAAGCTAACAAAGACATTACTTTTTCCATAAAAATATTTTCATGTGTCAAATATTTCTCAAGGTTCTCTATATTTTTCGTTCTTTTGCCGATGCGTGTTTTTTCAATGCACCGAAATTGCCTCTTCTAACGCACAGAAAGTGTTAATTCTCGATGTATTACATAATAAAAATATCTCTTATAATGAATATTATATATTACATCAGAAAAAGTATAATATATATTTACCATATGTCTCTCCATTCGTTTTAAAATTTCAACAATTTCATACTTGAAAATTGATATACATGTTTAATTCATATTATAATTCGATGCTCATTATCTACTGATGTGTATTTTGCTTTATACTGTTGATGTTATTATCTTCATTTGCTTTCTATCATACATGTTATTATTATTCTGTAATTTCGTGAATTTGAGGTTTTTACATATTTAATATATTTGGGATGATCCAAATTGCATTTCATTCCATGTCGCATATTGACATAATTTTATTGAATTACATCATTTGTTGATGTACATTTCTTTTATTTCAACAGAATGTTAATTCATAAAGGTTTTTCAACGCGCGTTGCTGTACGGCTTTATTCCCCAACTCGGCCAACATGCCCCACACGGTGTTGCCGAAAACATTTACATTTTTTCAAGACTAAGAGTGAGGTTACCTCCAAATGTTTCATAGTGTTTCGTAGGTTTTCGAATACCCTTTCAAAACCTGTCCCGGTTTTTTCATTGTGATAAAAATGAACTCTGGAACGGCAATTAGTTCACAACTGTAGAAATTTACTCGACACGGCCTCGAAGAGTGAAAAACTGGAATAGCGTCGAAACATTGACTTGCAAATGGCTGAAAACATACTGGAATATATATTTTGCATAAACTTAGCGTAATTAGTGAAAATAGCGCCTAAAATCACATAACTTTAGGAAAAAATTGCACTCGGCCAACTATCCCCACTCTTCTCTACACTTTTAGTCAAAATCGGTCACTTTTTTCCACAAAAGACAGGAGAAAAAATAGTTACTTTTTCGCGAGTGCAAGAAAATTATAGACATGCATAAAAAAATGAAGTGACATCAAAATGCATTTTAAACAAGTCAATTTATCATTCCTACCAATTATACACTTGTATGATATGTTCGGGCACATACATTCTTGAAAATTAAATTTATTGTCATATTAGATACAATGTAATCGGTACACCATTCGCAAAAGTTGCATTATGACGGGATTCGTTGGCCTGACTTTTGTGCAGCTCGTGAACTTTTAGCATAACCATTCATATTTATCTAGAAAAAATTAGAATAATTTATAGCGAAGGACACTTCGATGGTTCCAAATATCTATACATGTATAACAGAACAATTTTATTATTCATCCAAATCATTGGAAACCACAAGATGAATAAATACCATCTTCAGCAGCAGCAGATCTAGGGGGGAAGGGGGGGGGCTATGGGAGCCAAAACCCCTCCCCCTCCCCCAAAACTCCCAAAAATCTAAATTTCTAAGGCAACCAGAAGTGTATTCCGATCAAAAATGGAATTTTTAGGATTTTGAATTCTCAAAGTTGGTGATCTTCAATTATGAATTTTTCAGATTTTATTGTTTTAGTATAGTGGAATACATATAATGAATTCGAAAGTTTTCGAATGAAAAAGTCGTTCAATATTGAAAATTTCGGAGGTAAATCTCGAACCTCAAGAAATGGAAGTTTCAAGGTTTAGAATTCTAAAATCGCAAATCATAAATTCGAAGTTCGCAAAAATATTTGAAAGTTGCCGAATGTAAAATTTGTTTATATTCAATATTTCCAGAATCAAAATTCTGACATCTCACATGTAAAATGAAATTTTGGGGATTTCGAATTCTCGAAATAATAAATTTTG